>MCJB01049324.1:0-41130 GCA_002018475.1 Nicotiana obtusifolia
CCTCGATTCAATTTTCACGTTGTTCGAGGTCTATTAAATATATTCCGGTCGCTCGTCTAAGTCATATATACCATCCCGAAGCTATTCGAGTCGTTGGATTTCAAATCCGAGCCTTCTAACTCAAAAGTCAATCTCGTGGTTGACTTTAGCGGCTTAGACTTTCTTAAATGAGACTATGTGTCTCATATCCCTTCAATTACTTCGAGTAGATTTAACTCGACTTAATTTCTCATAATATAATAAATGAAATAAATTCGGGGAAATAAAGTGAGTCATTACAAATACCTTTCTTGATATGCAATTGATGTTTAATTTACTACTCAATATTTCCCAATAATTGGATAATGTATCCTCTCTACGATTCTCCCGAATACAAAAGAGTCATGCTTAAGAACAACCAATTAAGCGCCAAATTAAAACCTACTTATTCCTAAGCGATTTTGTTAAATAAGGTTTAAAGCCTTGAGTTTTTGTTATTTATTTCTACCAAACTCTATCTCACTTTTCCAAGATAAGATAGAGCTAATTGGCGTTCGTTAATGTTTGCAACCACTAACGATTAATTGAAGAACAAGAAATAAATAAATATCAAGCTTCCTTCGAAATCGGATTCAATATCAAGATCTCAACAACATTCTACCCATCTAGGGTTCACAACCTCAGCGTTTGAATTTAGCTACACATGCTGATAATTAAAGAACAATAAAGAGTAATTAATATCATCTTACAAAAATAGAAGGTATTTGATCCCCAAAAGCTTCTAAGAATTCAAAATAATCAATTGCCGTACTTTGTACTCTAAACTCAAACCCTATAAAACCTATTTATAGAGGCCCAAAACCCGAGGCGAATTTCGGTCTGATTTGCCCCTGTGGTAAAAATGCGGACCGCATTTCTGTCACAGAACAGAAATGTGGACCGCAAATCATCATCGTCCGTCGCAAATTCCACCAGAAAATTTTGCTCCCATCGCGTTTTGATTCGCGGTTCGCATGTTGATTATGCGATCGCATTCTCCACTCTGATTTTCACCCAAAACTCTGTTTGTGTTTGCGATTGCACCTGGCTATTTCGCGGTTCGCATTCCTGTTTTGCGGTTGCATTTGCGACCGCATTCTCGACATGAAGATTGGCCAAGAGTTTTGTCCTAGTTTGCGATCTGCCTGTGGAATATGCGATTCGCATTTTCTGTTTGCGATCGCATACTCGCATATGCGATGCTCTTACTTCTTTTCTTGTCTTCAGCTGGCTTTTTGAACTCTTTTCCGTACTTCTGGGTCCTTACACTCGATATACTGCAAATACACTAAAATTACATAAGTATCATGATAATTTGCAAGTAAAACAAGTCAAACTTTAAGCAAGTAATATCAAAATGTGCCGAAATTACCCGGCACATCACACAACTATTAGATAACCTATCAGGGTACTTTACCTCTCATATTGAACTAATTTTCAAAAGCTTTTGTACCTCGTCCTGGATCACTTGATTTTTGAAGGACCCTTGCTTCCTTTTCTTTTGCTTGACAGGTGGGTGTAATGGATCCTCATTTAGCTTATGAATCATCACCTCCGGCGGTATACCTGTCATATCTAAATGCGAGCAAGCAAAGCAATCTCGTTAACACGTAAAAATTGAATTAACTTACCTTTCATCTCTGGGCTCAAATTTTCTCCGATATAAACTTTTCTGTCTAGCTAGTGGACAAATAGTATTATAACTTCGAGCTCCTCGGTGGTTGTTTTAACGTTCTCATTTTTCTCTGGCTCTTGAATCACATGAGGTCTCGAGTCAACATCAGTCTGCCCTTGCGTGTTTTCAGTTGAGGTTTGAACAGTAGTGTCCTTAACTGTATTCTGTAATTGCTATTTTGCATCGACATCATTGGCTATTGTGCTTGCAATCACCACCGAGTTAATACTTTGTGAAGCTTGTTGATCTCTGCGGATTCGTCGAATTCCCCACTGTCAAGGGAATTTGATAACTTGATGTAATATGGATAGGACATCATCCATATAATGAATCCATGATCTTCCCAAAATTATATTATAGGCCATGTCCGTGTCTATCACCTGAAACTTTGTATCCTTGATGACCCCTTCTGCAAATATGATAAGTACAACGTCCCCTTTTGTAACAACGCTTGAATTATCAAACCCAGACAAGGGCCGTGCTTTTGGTAGGACCTTATTATTAGCTTGCATTTCATTTACCACCCTCAGTAAAATGATATTCACTGAGCTAACTGGATCAATCAAAACTCGTTTCACATTAGTATCATGTACAAGTAGAGATATTATCAATGCATTGTTATGAAGAATCATCAAGCGATCTGCGTCTTCATCGTTGAATGTTATACTTTCGCCCTCCAAATCTTGGCAGACTCGCTTTCCATGAGTGACAGTAACTTTGAAGTCTTTTTCGCGGCTGTGTATGTTACTCCATTAACCTCATCACCTTTGCTTATGACGTTATCTGTTCTCTTTGGTGATGGAGGTTTTGGGGGTTTTTGTCTGTTCTTAATGTATGATTGTCTCCTTTTTTCACTGAATAGATCAGTAAGATAGCCTTGATTTAATAAATGTTCGACCTCTCTTTTGCAAAAGCCTACAATCTGTGTTCTATGGACATGATCATTATAAAACTCGCACCAAAAGTCTGGGTTCCTTTTGTTCGGATCTGATCTCATTTCTTTTGGTCATTGCACCTTATCTCCCATACCTCTTAAAATGGCTACCAATTCGGAGGTGCTAATGTTAAAGCTATAATCCCCTATTCTTGCTTGTGTACCGGGATCACTACTTCGGGCATCCCACTCCTTTTTGAACCTAGAGGAAGAACTCACGTCTTTTTGTCTTGATCTTGAATCAAATCATGCATTCTCCTGTTTAGATCGAGACTCTCGCCCCGCAGTACCTATGTATGGCTCGTACTTGTTTTTACCGGACCTCCTTTCTGATTCTGAGTGTCTCAAACCTGGTCTTTCTTCGGCCCATGGTTGTGCGACCGTATCATCTTCTATCCGCAGCTTCCTACTGTATCTATTGTACGCATCATTCCAAGTTGTTGTAGGAAATTCTCGCAAACTTTCTTTCAACCTCCTCATGTCTTCTAAACTTTTCTCGTTCAAGTTGCCCGCAAATGCCATAGCCGCCCAGTTATCAGGTACTCGAGGCAACATCATCCTCTTTCGCTGGAATCTATCTATGAATTCTCTAAGCAATTCTGTGCTCCCTTGTTTAACCTTCAAGATGTTTTCCATCCTTTTTTCAACTTTTTGAGCCCTCGAATGTGCTTTATAAATGAATGTGCAAGCTCAGCAAAAGAACCAATGGAATTTTCAGATAAAAGGGAATACCATGTTAACGCTCCTTTTGTGAGTGTTTTGCCAAACTTTTTAACCAAAACTGATTTGATCTCCTGCTTGGTTAAATCATTGCCTTTCACACCAGTAGTGAACGTGGTTACGTAATCTCGAGGGTTAGTTGTTCCATCATATTTAGGAATATCAAACATTTTAAACTTTTTGGGAATTGTTAAAGGTGCTGCACTTGGCTTCCAAGGATGTTGTGAATACTTGTCAGTATCCATACCTTTGATCACGGGAAGCACGCTAGGTATTTGCTCTATACGCTCGTTTCGCTCCTTCAACTGTTTCTGCAAAGTTAGCACTAAACTTTGTAAGCTAGAATTATTCGGTGTACCTGACCCTCCATCGCAAGTTTCATTAGGAATTCTCCACTTCCAGAGTTATCAAGCCCCGAATGTGGGTTCTCCAAAGTTATTGTATTAACTGGTGGAGGATTTTGCGTAGTGTTGGGTAATCCTCTCACAAAAGTCTGCAGTGCATTGTTCATGTGTTCTGCAATCAATTGTTTTAAAGCGTCTTGCTCCACGGTTTGGTCATCTTCATGTTGATCATCAGAGCGCAAAGCAGACCTTTCAGGTGAACTTTCACGGGATGGCTGAGGGGAACCTGTAGGTGTGTGGTGTGGTGGAGTTCCACCTTGTTGGTTCAGCTGGTTGTTGTCGTTAACGGTTGACATACTTGCTCGTTAAAAATGAAGTTTGGAAAGTGAACAGATTATCAAATTTCCGATAACAGAACCAATTTGTTTAACCCAAAAATAGTTTTCTCGATCAAAGTCATATCAAGAAGATATAGGGTTACTGATAATCAAGATTTACTTCACTTTTCCGATAATTTGAAGAACAAGGAGTGGAAATAATTGATAAAGAAATCAAAATAAATTTATAATCACTCCCAAAATTACGGTTTAGAAACTTGAGAATAAAGTAAAGAATGATTGCATAAATTTCAATAATTATCATATCATATTACAAATGAGGTTTCAGTCCTTATATAGGAGTATGCAATTATAACGATTTCCTTACTTAATTGGGGCTCACAGATGACATTAATTGCCTTGATATCCTTTACCATATACAATTCTAACGGAAGTATTTATTGGCCAAGGATTTCCTGCAATCGTATCGATTTCCCTTCCTTATTTATGACAAGTTCGTGCATCTTCCGTTCTTAACAGTCTTTATTCATTCCGCTCATGTTTTTCCTTTTACGGCTGTTAGGTCCGGCTCTTTTCTCAGTGTAACCCCGAGGGTGTTCTTCCCGTGCCTTATTCGCATTCTTTAACTCGTCTAATTAAAAACGCCACTTGTCGTATATTGATGGTCCACGTACTATGCCATGTCACCTCGATGACAGTCCATGTGTCATGCCTTTTTTCTACTAATACATCCATATCTTCATCTGAAATTAATAGGATGACACCATTAATATAACATGCCACTACATCACACAATCCTTCTATCAGTCAAATATTATCTTTGTCACAAGTCCCAGCAATTCTATCCATATTAGACTACTAAAGGAGCTGAACTGAATTATCTAGTCTAACAAATATTTACTTTTGAGTTGAAATATAGAGGCCATCCATTCTCAAAATAATAGGAAAACACTGACATGATACAAGGAAGTACTCTTTTTTAGCTTGATCGCGAACAACAATGACCTGAAAATAGATATTAGAGATACATAGTCTTCAAAATACACCGCTTAAATTTGCAACTTTTAGAAGTAACAAAGTTGCCAAAAATATTACAATATGTTCAAATCACATTCAAAGTTATTTATTTAGGGTTCTGACTATTTGAGTATTTGGGTTAGATCCGTTTTACATGGACTAAACAACATGTGGCTACATTTAATTGGATAATTATCACACCTCGAATGCGTTTATACACACACTCTTCCTTTTTTACAGCGGATCAGCTTTTTGTGTTAAAATAAAACATAAGAAATGGGGTTAGAGTGCCAAAATGGAACAAACCTAAAATAAAGTGCCAAAATAAAAATTGGTGTCAAGTTAGAGGGATTGTTTATGTATTTGGCCTTGTTTCAAAATTGTTTCAAAGTTATACTGTATACGGTCGAAATCAAGCTCGACTACAACTTGATAAATTTGGCTTGGAACATGACGACCACGGACTGGAGAATGACCTCGAGTCTCGCCAAGCTAGAACATGAGGTTGAAAGACCTGCCCTCGAGGAAAGTTGAAGTCCGGTCTCGACCTTAGTCTCGAGCGAGCTTGTAAATAATAAACTGAAGACCAGAATATCCGCGATCGGGCGAATATTATGGTGGGAATCTCGGTACATATCGGCAAGGAGCCAGCAATTAGCAAATCAAGAGATTTTTACCTTTAATACAAATGTACCTAGAGTAGGACTCCTTTACTATATAAAGGAGGGTCTTATAATTCATTGGACACATTGTAACACGTATCCCAAAGCAATATACTGTTATTCTAGTTCTTATTATCTCATCATTCTATTCCGGCATCGATTAAAGCATTTTTTACTCAAGGTTGATCAACCTTCAAGGCCAAGATTGTTCAATTTGTACGGTTGGAATTTACCTTTTCATTATTATTTTCAATATTATCTAGTTTCTCATTTTGTATCAAGTTAGATCACGTTTCCTTAAAGCACGTATAAATTTAATTATTATCCAATTTTGAGGGTAAACAGTTTGGCACTCACCTTGGGACCAAGGATAATAGTGGTTATTTGATACAAATCTCCATAACACACACTAATTTACACTTGCTCTTTGAAGTGTCTTTGATTTTAGGCTAAAATACCAAATGTCGAACTCTCAATCAGCACCCTGCATATTGACAACGAGTCTGGGCATCAAGGTGAAAATAACAACATAAGCACCCGGAAACGAGGTACAACCTGCTGATCCCATTGGAATTCCGATCGCAGACCCGATTGATGCTAATTCACATGTGGCTATCGATGCAAACTTGCCTACCAACTCCGAAAATAGTGTTTATGGTGGAGCCCAATCAGCAACTCGAAACACTCAAAACGTTGAAGGAGACGAGATCAGTCTATGGGTGATCTTCGAAATGCTGCAGGCTCAACAGGCGGCGATAACTCAATTACATAACCAAAGCCACGCACCGAGCAGGGTTGAGCCCGATCCACCTCGGGAAGTTAACTGCAGGGATGAATCGATCGTAGAAAGGTCAGACGAACATGAATCGGGAGCTAACCCCGAGATCATACAGATTCTCGAGGAGCTGACAAAACTGACAGAATCAGGAGAGAAGAAAATCGAGGTTAACAACAAAAAGGTGGAAACCTACAATTCCAGGGTAGACCAAATCCCAGGAGCACCTCCGATATTGAAGGGCCTGGATTCCAGGAAGTTCATGCAATAACCTTTTTCCTCCGAGCACGGCTCTGAAACTGATCCCCAAGAAGTTCCGTATGACCGAAATACCTAAGTATAATGGAACGACCGACCCAAACGAGCATGTAACCTCTTATACATGTGCTATCAAAGGGAACGACTTGGAGGATGATGAGATCGAGTCTGTTCTATTGAAAAAATTTGGGGAGATCCTGTCAAAGGGAGCTATGATATGGTATCACAACTTACCTCCTAATTCTATTGAATCATCTTCTATGCTTGCAGACTCTTTTTTAAAAGCACAGGCTAGTGCCATCAAGGTCGAGACTAGGAAATCGGACCTTTTCAAAAGTCAAACAGAAAGATAACGAGATGCTCGGAGAGTTCGTGTCCCAATTTCAATAGAAACAATGGATCTACCGCCTGCCATTGATGATTAGGTTGTTCAAGCTTTCACTCAGGGACTCAATATTCGACGCTAGGTGGATCCACAGCAGCTGAAGCAAAACCTGATAGAATACCCAGCCATTACATGGGCCGACATGCATAACCGGCATCAATCGAAAATCGAAGTCGAAGATGATCAATTCGGGGTCTATCTATCCCGTCAGAACCCTCGACAGAGTAAAGAGATATCGATTGTGAACCGAGGCCACACATGGATCGATATCAGCCATATAATGGAGATCGGAGAAGCAACATGTCCGGGCGGAACTCGATAAGAAACTAAAGGAGAAATGACCGAGGTCAAGGCAACCGGGGACTCATGACCAAAAATGGCTTCGATAGGTTTGTCGGGCCTAAAGAAGCACCGAGGCTAAAGGAATACAACTTTAATGTCGATTGCACCGACATTGTATCAGCTTTCGGGCACTCAAAGATACCAAATCACCTCGACCTCTACAGTCCGATTGAACCCAAAGAGATCCTAACAAGATGTGCAAATATCATGGCACTCATGGTCATAGAACGGAAGATTATCTACAGCTGAGAGAGGAAGTAGACCGTCTATTCAACAATGGGCACCTTCGAGAATTTTTGAGCGACCAAGACATGAATCATTTTAGGAACAGGGATTCTAACAAATAGGCAGAATAAAAAGAAACTCAACACGTCATTAACATGATCATCGGTGGGGTTGATATCCCGCAGGGGCCGACGTTGAAACGCACCAAAGTATCCATCAAGGGAGAAACGAACTCGGGACTATATACCAAAAGGAACTTTATCTTTCAACAACGAGGATACGGAAGGGATCGTGCAGCCCCACAATGATGCACTGGTAATATCTGTACTCGTAAATAAAATTCGGGTTAAACATATGTTAATTGATCCATGTAGCTCAATCAACATCATTCGATCAAGGGTCGTGGAGCAGCTCGGCCTACAAGACCAAATCGTGCCTGCAGTTCGAGTTCTAAACGGATTCAACATGGCATGTGGGACCACTAAGGGCGAAATAACATTACCAGTAAATACCGCCAGGACCATCCAGGAGACTAAATTTTATGTGATCGAAGGAGACATGAGGTACAACGCTTTATTCGGGAGGCCATGGATCCACAACATGAGGGCAGTACCCTCGACACTGGACTAGGCACTGAAATTCCCAATACCTGGCGGAGCAAAAATAGTTTATGGTGAACGTCCGGCTGCAAAGGAAATGTTTGCGGTCGAGGAGGTGATACCAGCGTCTGCAATCTCGACACCAAAGTATCCGAATCAGATGGGCAAAAACGAGGCCAAATAGCAACCACCGATACCATCCTCGGCAGATTTAGACAAACAAAAGGAAGTCGAGGATGATGATTTTGGGGTTCCCAGATCTTTTATAGCCCTCGATGATTCCGACGCCACTAAATCGACGATCGAGGAGCTTGAACAAGTCATATTGTGATAACGCTTGCCCGATCAAAAGGCATACCTGGGCACTGGGTTAAGCTTTGAGCTCAGGGAAAAACTCATTCAATTTATTATAACTAACAAAGATTGTTTCTCTTGGTCCCACCTTGACATGACAGGGATCCCGTCGGAGATAACCACTCATAAGCTAAGCCTGGACTCGAAGTTTCACCCAGTCAAACAGAAGAGGAGATCCAGTCTTTTATCAAGACACGAGGTATCTAAACTTCTTAAAGAAGATCTATTCGGGAGGTTAAATACCCGGATTGGTTAGCAACTGTAGTGGTAGTCCCTTAAAAAGGGAATAAACTAAGAATGTGTGTAGACTACAAAGATTTGAATAGGGCATGTCCCAAGGACTCTTTTCCTTTGCCTAACATCGAATGTATGATCGATGCCACGACTGGACACGAGATCCTTAGTTTTCTCGACGCCTATTCCGGGTACAACCAAATACGGATGGACCCGGGTGATCAGGAAAAAACTTCCTTCATCACTAAATATGGCACATACTGTTATAACGTAATGCCATTTGGATTAAAAAAAATACAGGTGCCACATACCAAGGCCTAATAAATCGGATGTTCGAGGAACAAATAGGAAAATCAATTGAAGTTCACATTGACGACATGTTAGTTAAGTCCGTGCGAACAGAGATCCATTTAATACATTTGCAGGAGACCTTCAGCATACTGAAGCAATACAACATGAAGCTGAACCCAGGAAAATGTGCGTTTGGAGTTGGGTCGGGTAAGTTCTTCGGATTCATGATATCCAATCGGGGAGTCAAAATTAATCCTAATAAGATCAAAGCCATCAAAGATATCACGGCCGTGGACAACGTGAAGGCCGTGCAAAGGTTAACCGGGCGCATAATCGCCCTGGGGCGATTTATTTCGAGGTCATCCAACAAGAGCCACCCATTCTTCACACTATTGAAAAAGAAGAATAACTTCTTGTGGACCTCAGAATACTGATGAGCTTTGGAGGAACTTAAGAGGTACTTATCGAGCCCGCCTCTGCTTCACACACCAAAGATAAATGAACAACTGTACTTATACTTGGCGGTCTCAGAGATAACGGTAAGTGGAGTCCTAGTTCGGGAAGAGCAAGGTACGCAATTTCTAGTTTACTATGTTAGTAGGACCTTAGGTGAGGCCGAAACTAGGAACCCTCACCTATAAAAACTGACGATCGCTTTGCTAAGCGCCTCTAGTAAGCTAAAACCATACTTTCAGTGTCATCCTATATGTGTCGTAACTACTTACCTATTGAGGAACGTTATGCATAAGCCCGAACTCTCGGGCCGGTTGGCCAAATGGGCTGTAGAAATAAGTGGGTATGATATTGAGTACCGACCTCAGACTGCCATTAAGTCTCAAATTTTGGCAGACATTGTGGCCGACTTTATGCCGGCCCTGATACCCGAGGTCGAAAGAGAGTTATTGGTTAACTAATGAACTTCCTCGGGAATCTGGATCCTCTTTACGGACGGCGCCTCAAATGCAAAAGGGTCCGGACTTGGCATCGTACTAAAGCCACCAACAGGTAATATAATTAGACAATCTATTAAGACTGTGAAATTGAATAAAAACGAGGCCGAATATGAGGCCATGATTGTAGGCCTTGAACTAGCCAAAAGCTTGGGCGCAATGGTGATCGAAGCCAAGTGCGACTCACTCCTCTTGGTAAACCAAGTTAATGGAACATTTGAGATTAGAGAAGAACGAATGCAAAGATACTTGGACAAGTTACAGGTGACATTACATCGGTTCAAAAAATGGACTCTGCAACATGTATCTCGGGATCAAAACAGCGAGGCCGATGCCCTCGCTAACTTGGGGTTGTCGGTCGAAGATGACGAGTTAAACTTGAGAGAAGTCGTACAGCTTATGAGATCGGTGGTGGAAGAAGGCCACGCCGAGATCAACTCAACGAGCCTAACTTGGGATTGGAGGAATAAGTAAGTGGAATATCTCAGGACTTGTAAACTTCCCTCGGATCCAAAAGAATCGAGGGCCCTGCGTACAAAGGCATCCCGATTTAGCCTGTCCGAATGCGAAACCCTGTTCAGAAGAACATTCGATGGCCCACTTGCAATATGTCTAGGGGGAGATACGGAGTACGTTTTGAGAGAAATCCACGAAGGTACCTGTGGAAATAACTCAGGCACCGAATCGCTGGTCTAAAAAATAGTCAGAGCCGGTTACTACTGGATTGACATGGAAAATGATGAATGCCAAAGACACGCTCCGATGATTCATCAACCTGGGGAGCTGCTGCATTCGGTTTTGTCACCATGGCCGTTCATGAAGTGAGAAATGGACATCGTTAGCCCCCTTCCATGGGCACCCGGCAAGTCTCAATTTATATTGTTTATGACTGACTATTTTTTCAAATGGATAGAAGCCCAGGCGTACGAGAAGGTCAGGGAAAAGAAGTCATCGATTTCATTTGGGACCACATCATATGCCGATTCGGAATGCCGGCCGAGATTGTATGCGATAATGGGTAACCGATTCCAAAGGAAGATGGAAGGAAATACTACCCGAAGTCCTATGGGCATATTGTATGACCTCGAAGTCCAGTACCGGGGCTACCTCATTTATGGCGCCGAAACTTTGATACCGGTCGAGGTCAGAGAACCAAGTATCAGATTTCGATATACAATAAAGGAATCAAACGACGAGGCTATGAGTACGAGCCTAGATCTATTAGATAAAAGGCGCGAAGCCACCCTTGTCCAATTGGCCATCCAAAAACAGCGGACCGAAAGGTATTACAATCGAAGGGCTAACCTTTAACACTTCAATACCGGGGACTTGGTACTAAGAAAGGTCACACTGAGCACCCAAAACCCAAACGAAGGGATATTGGGATGAACTGGGAAGGACCGTACCAAATTATCGAGATCAACAGAAAAGGATCCTACAAACTCAGAACAATAAGCGGCGAGCAACTACCGAACAATTGGAACATAACTCACTTGAAGCGATATTACTGCTAAGATACGACCCCGTTCTTTCTTTTATTTGCATTTTAAACTAACGCTTGCAGGTAGCCAGCAAGGGACGATATGAGATTTTAGGTCTGAAAGCACGCGTTGCACTCTTTTTCCCTTAAACAGGTTTTGTCCCAAATAGGTTTTACAGCAAGGTTTTTAACGAGGCAACAAGTGAATCGTACTAACTTGAATCGAAGGTCGATAACGAACCAGTGACGATGATCGCAATAGCATTCGAGGCCTCTCTTCGATCAACCCCGAACACTGGGGGCGTTACCCTCTGATATCGACTTTAGCATGAAAAGAGACTGCAGGATTGAAGGGTCTCGATCGATAGGATTCGATGTAAGGTCCAAACGGCCAAATGAACCGCACGTAGACTGCTCGAACCTTGACACAAAGCATGTACACATATATTACTATTATGCATAAGAATAAAGAGAAGTCTCTTCCTTGCAAACATCTTGTCCTTTAAATTTATTTTTTGCCGTTGCATTTCTTAAGGAATTCCCTACTTCCGATCCCCTAAAGGTTTCAAGCCCAAGGGCCGCCTTAACTCGAGTTCGAACAACCACTCAGGGACTGCCATCCGAAAACAAACTCGGACGGTCAAAGCTATTAGACCTCGGGAGCATAAAACCTATAAGGCAACCCCCAAATTTCAAAGGCCACGGCCGCCCCCACTCGGAGACTGTTATCTTATGCAAGCCTGGATAGCTCGATAAAGCAAGCTCACTAGGTGACACCCGAACTAAAAAAGGCTACGGCAATATTAACACAAATCGAAGACGTCCGAGACCCGTAACAAAAACAAGGCCTTCAAAAAAAAAATTCATAACCGGTTCTAAAGGCTACCCTCGGCAAAACATAATCTAAGTTACTTACTTTGGGAGAATGTTTTCGGTAACATCTAACTCCTAACATGCCTTAAAACAGAATAATGTAAAGGCAAGGTTTGTTTGAACCTTCTAACATAACCTAATTATTTCATGCTAAGGCATTCCGATCTTTGTGAATACAAATAATAAAGCAAAGGGAAAATTCAAAAGCTGTGAAAGGGAAAGAAAGCTTTATATATTCATATACAAAATTCTTTTTATAAGGGCCAAATAACCCCGATACGAAATTTTACAAAAAACGGGCTCAAAAAGCAAAAGACAAAAACGTGTAAAAGGATCCTAAATGGCCTAGTCTTCGCCGGGGGCCGCATCATCGCCTTCAGGATCTCCGCCACCTTCGGACTCACCTGAATCTTCAGACCCCTCGGAATCTTCCTCCTAGGGATAAGCCAGCTTCCTGGCCTTGGCTTCGAATACCTTGGCATTCTCAATTTCAGCCAACAGGTCAAAACCCCGAGCATGAACTCCTTCGAGGGCCTCCCTTCGGGATTGCCACATCATATGCTCCACCATATTTCTCAGTTGGTCCTGAGCTGCTTCGGCATCGGCCTTATGCTGGTCCACCCTCTCATCGGCCCTGGCCTCGGCCTTGACCACGGCAACCTCCGACTTGGCCGCCTCAAATTCCTTGGCCAATTATTCTTGACCAGAGACCGCCGAGCTCAGCTGAGTCTGGAGCTCCTCAATCTTTTTGGCCTGTACCAAGGCCTTTTCCTTTACATCCCGGAGCTGGACCTCAGTCGAAGCCAGTTGTGCTCGGGCAGTGTCCTTTTTCGAGGCCAGGCAGTCTATGTTTCTTTTCCATTCTTCGACCTCAGCCTTCACCGTATCCACCTCCGCCTCAAGTTGCTCAATCTAGTCAAGTTTCTTTTGAGTCTGCGGGTTCGGATCGTTAGCCATTGTGTCTGAATCAACATCACTAACTTCAAATAGTTTCTTACCTGCTCGACCAGGCCGGCATGCTCCTTCCGAGCCGCTTCTAGCTCAGCCTGGAGTTTCTCACTAAGAAGCTTGTAAGCATCCCTCTTCTCAGTAAGCTCCCGAGTCTCGGCCTCGTGATGGTTTAACTCTTCCCGATATCAGAGAAAAGTTTCATGATGAAGCACCGAGGCCTACAAACACAAACAGAAATCTTACGATTGTCTGCAACTTAATCTAAGTACATAATAACGAGGCATTCGGAGTTACCCAATTCAACGCCTACCATTGGAGATAACCACTCACAAGCTGAGCTTGGATCCGAAGTTCCATCCAATCAAAACAAAAAAGGAGGCCTCAGTCCGAAATCAAACATGCATTCATCAAGGATGAGGTAACTAAACTTCTAAATATATAGTCTATTCGGGAGGTTAAATACCCGAATTGGTTAGCAAATGTAGTGGTAGTCCCTAAAAAAGGGAATAAATTAAGACTGTGTGTAGATTATAAAAACTTTAATAAAGCATGTCCAAAAGACTCTTTTCCCTTACCCAACTTCGACTGCATGATCGGTGCTACTGCGGGCCACGAGACCCTTAATTTTCTCGACGCATACTCCGGCTACAACCAAATACGGATGGACCCAGATGATCAGGAAAAAACTTCCTTCATCACTATATATGGCACATACTATACAATGTAATGCCATTTGGGTTAAAAATGCTAGCACCACATACCAACGCTTAGTAAACCGAATGTTTGGAAACAACTAGGAAAGACAATAGAGGTTTATATTGATGACATGTTAGTTAAATCCCTGCGAGCAGAGGACCATTTAAGCCATTTTCAAGAAACATTCAGTGTATTGAAGCAGTACAACATGAAGTTGAACCGGAAAAGTGCGTATTTGGTGTGGGTTCGGGTAAATTCCTCGGATTCATGGTCTCGAATCGAAGAATCGAGATCAACCCTGAAAAGATCAAGGCTATCGAGGATATCACGGTCGTAGATAATGTGAAAGCCATGCAAAAGTTGACTAGACGGATAGCCGCTCTAGGGCGATTCATTTCGAGGTCGTCCGATAAAAGCTACCGATTCTTCGCTTTATTGAAAAAGAAGAACAACTTTTCATGGACTACGAAATGCCAGCAGGCTTTAGAAGAACTTAAAAGGTATTTATTGAGCCCGTCGTTGCTTCATACACCAAAGGCGGACGGACAACTGTACCTTTACCTGGCAGTCTCGGAGATAACGGTAAGCGGAGTCCTAGTCAAGAAGAACAAGGTACACAATTTCTGATTTATTATGTCAGCAGAACCTTAGGCGAAGCCAAGACTAGGTATCCTCATTTGGAAAAACTGGCACTCGCTTTGTTAAGTGCTTCGATAAAACTGAAACTATATTTCCAATGTCATCCCATATGCATCGTAACAACTTACCCATTAAGAAATGTGATGCATAAGCCCGAGCTCTCAGGTCGACTGACCAAATGGGCCATAGAAGTAAGTGGGTACGACATTGAATATCGACCTCGAACCGCCATTAAATCTCAGGTGTTAGCAGACTTTGTGGCCGATTACACCAGCCCTAATACCCGAGGTCGAAAGAGAGTTGTTAGCTGACTCAGGAACTCCTTCGGAAATATGGACCCTTTTCACAGACGGTGCCTCAAACGTGAAGGGATCCAGACTTGGCATCGTATTGAAGCCACCAACTGGTAACATAATTCGACAATCTATTAAGACTGTGAAACTGACTAACAATGAAGTAGAATATGAAGCCATGATTGCAGGCCTAGAACTAGCCAAGAGCTTGGGAGCAGAAGTGATCAAAGCCAAGTGTGACTCCCTTCTTGTGGTAAATCAAGTCAATGGAACATTCGAGGTCAGAGAAGAGCGAACGCAAAGATACTTAGACAAACTGCAAGTGACATTGCATCGGTTCAAGGAACGTACCTTACCACATATACCTCGGGATCAAAACAGCGAGGCCGACGCTCTCGCCAGCTTGGGGTCGTCAATCAAAGACGAAGAGTTCGACTCGGGAAAGGTCGTACAGCTCATGAGGTCAGTAGTGGAAGAAGGCCACTCTGAGATCAATTATACAAGCCTAACTTGGGATTGGAGGAACAAATACATAGAATATCTCAGTTCCGGTAAACTGCCTTCGGATCCAAAAGAGTCGAGGGCCTTGCGTACAAAGGCAGCCTGGTTCAGTTTGTCCAAAGGTGGAACCTTGTTCAGAAGAACATTTGACGGCCCACTCGCGATATGTCTAGGACCGGGCGACACTGAGTACATTTTAAGGGAAATCCACGAAGGTACTTGCGGGAATCATTCAGGCGCCGAGTCGCTAATCCGGAAAATAATCAGAGCCGGTTATTATTGGGTCGACATGGAAAAAGATGCAAAGGAATTCGTCCGAAAATGTGACTAATACCAAAGGCACGCCCCAATGATCCATCAACCCGGGGAGAGACTGCACTCAGTCCTATCACCATGACCGTTCATGAAATAGGGGTTGGACATCGTTGGCCCTCTTCTGTACGCGCCAGGTAAAGCTTAATTTATACTAATTATGACTGACTATTTTTCTAAATGGATGGAAGCGCAGGTGTACGAGAAGGTTAGGGAAAAAGAAGTCATCAGTTTCATTTGGGATCACATCATATGCCGATTTGGAATGCCAGCTGAGATCATATGCGACAACGGGAAGCAATTCATCAGTAGCAGAGTGATAAAATTCCTCGAAGATCACAAGATCAAAAGGATCCTATCGACACCCTACCACCCCAGTGGGAATGGACAAGCCGAATCTACCAGCAAAACCTACTTCAAAATCTCAAAAAGAGATTAACCGATGCTAAAGGGAAATGGAAGGAAATATTACCTGAAGTATGGTTATGGCGCCACCCCATTCTCTCTGGTTTATGGCGCCGAAGCTTTGATACCGATCAATGTCGGGGAACCAAGTGTCAGGTTGCGATATGCAACAGAGGAATCAAACTACGAAGCCATGAATACAAACTTGGAATTGTTAGATGAGAGACGTAAAGCCGCCCTTGTTAGACTAGCTGCTCAAAAGAAAAGGATCGATATGTATTATAACAGTAGGACCAACCTTCGATACTTCAACGTCGGGGACTTAGTACTAAGAAAGGTTACACCAAACACACGGAGTCCGAACGAAGGGAAGTTGGGACCAAACTGGGAAGGACCTTATTGTATCATTAAATCACCGGAAAGGGATCCTACAAGCTCGGAACAATGGATGGTAAACAACTACCAAACAACTGGAATATAAGTCACTTAATACGGTATTACAGCTAAGGTACGACCCTGTTCTTTATTTTTATTTTCATAGCGAACTAACATTTGCAGGTATTAAACAGGATACCATACGAGATATTAAGTCTGAAAGTATGCTTTGCACTATTTTTCCCTTGAATCGGTTTTGTCCCAAAATGGATTTTACGGCAAGGTTTTTAATGAGGAAACTAGTAAATCGTTCTAACTTATATTTGAAGGCCGATAGCAAATCTGTGACGACGGTATTCGAGGCCTATCTTCAATCGACCCCGAATACTAGGGGGCCACTTTAGCTTGGAAAGATATTTTAGGATTGAAGGGTCAAAGATCAATAAGATTCAATGTAAGGGCCAAATAGTCAAATGAACCGTGCCCAAATATATTGATCGAACCCTAACACAAATTGTACACATGCATTACTATAATGAACAAGAATAAAGAGAAGTCTCTTGTATACAAACTTCCTGCTTCCGATCAAACGAGCCCAAGGGCCACTTTAACTTTAGTTCGAACAACCACTCTCTAACTCAGGGACTTTCGTCCGAAAAATAAATTTACTCGAAGGGATATAAGACCTATTAGGAAACCCCCGAACTTTAAAGGCTAAGGCCGTATCTAGTTAACAGAACTCAAGGGGATATAAGACCTATTAGGCAACCCTTGAACTTTAAAGGCTAAGGCTGTTTCGAGTTAATAGAACTCGAGGGGATATAAGACCTATTAGGCAACCCTCGAACTTTAAAGGCTAAGGCCGTTTTGAGTTAACAAAACTGGAGGGGATATAAGACCTATTAGGCAACCCCCAAACTTTAAAGGCTAAGGCCGTTTCAATTTAACAGAACTCGAGGGGACGTAAGATCTATAAGGCAACCCCCCGAATTAAAAGGCTAAGGCCATACCGGATTAACAAAATCTGAGGGCACATAGCTTATTTGTCAATGCCCGAATCAAAAGGCTAAGGCCACTCCGAGTCAATATTACTTGAAGGCTAAGGTATTTCGAAAGTTGAAACAGGAAAGCTTTACAAATATATTATATCAAAAATCCCTTTTATAGAAATCGAGCAATCTCGATACACAATATTAAACACGGGAAAAGATAAAACTCTGTCAGGAGCGACATGGTCTCAACTGGATCCCACCTCGACATCAGGATTTCCGAGGTCTTCTCATTCTTCAGGTCCGACGGAATCCTCCGAATCATCCTCCTCCGGAAAGGCTAATTTTTTGGCCTCGGCTTCAGCTATCTTGGCATCTTTGATCTCCGCCGATAAATCAAAGCCTCGAACGTGAATTTCTTCAAGGGAAAGTCTGCGAGATTGCCACCTCATATGGTCAACCATATTCCTTGATTAATCTTGAGCAGCTTCAGCATCGGCCTTATATTGAGCCACCAGTTCATCAACTTCGGCTTTGACCACGGCAACTTCCGACTTAGCCATTTTTAGCTCTTTAGCCATATTATCTCGATCTGAGATAACCGTACTGATTCGAGATTGAAGCTTGTCGGTACTCCTGGTTTGAGCCTCGACTTTCTCCTTTGCCTCTCTAAGCTGAGCCTCTACTGAAGCTAATTGTGCCTGAGATGTCTCTTTTTCCGAGGCCAGCTGATCCATCTTCCTCCTCCACTCGTCAGACTCAGCTCTAACCACACTCATTTCAGTTCGAAGCTGATCAATCTGATCAAGTTTTTGCTCTACTTGCTCGACCAAGCCAGCATTATCCTTCTGGGTAAGCTCCAGCTCGGCACGGAGGTTCATTATCTCCCCTTCGAGCCGTTCGTAGCGTTTTGACTCTTCCTGGAATCAGAGAAAAGCTTCATGGTGAAGTACCGAGGCCTGCAAGCATAAAGGAAGATGTTATGGTTACTTGAAATTTTAAAGTACATAACAAAGGACATCGAATAAAGCTTATCGGAAGTTACCCGATTCAGCGCCTGTTGAGCTTCATTGAACCGGCAGGGCGCATCCACTTCGTTCATTTTTTTCTGATCCTCCTTGGTCACCAAGCACCAAAGATAATTGGCCACCCCGACGGGGGTGGAAAGAACCCGGGCATCCTCGGGAATGGTGAAAGATATGGAGCGTTTTTTATCAGGGAACATCTTTGGACCAATCGACCAATTTTGGACTGAAGGAAATCCTGCTTGTATCGGTGGATGAGCTCTTCCTCAGTACCTCTTAATTACTGAGCCCAAGAACATCTTTCATGGACGTCGCATCCACACCATCGAAAAAACCGCGGAAAGGGTCTTTTGATCTATGATCTCCATCCAGGGAACGTTCTTTTGCTATTTGGGCCTCGTTGAACATTGATTCCTAGAAAGAGGACGAATCAACCATCTCAATCGGACCCAATACTCCCAGCAGTGGTCTCCTCGTATCTGGGGAAACCCCAGATCTTGGCTCCATCTCGGGTTCCCCAACTCGACGAAGATCCACCTCACTAACCCCTGGTTCGGAGATCCCTTGCGCATCAAACTGTGGCGGCACATTAGCCACAAGGTCAAAATCCTCTTCTTCCTCCTCAGACTCATCTCTCAATCAACGTAGCGAGCCCGAAGATAATACTCGATCATTAGCACTCCCCTTGGGCTTACGATCCAATCTTTTCCTTGGTCTCTTCTTTTCGAGGTCCGGAGAACTTGGGGCCTCTTTTGTTTTCTTCTCTTTATCCTTCTTCGAAACAGGGGCTCACTGGGAACATCATCGCCCACGGGTGGAGGTCTCATCTCAACATCCTTTGATAAACCTACGAAAGAAAGGCAAAATAAGTTAGAAATCGATAACATAAAGAATTAAGCTCGAATATAACTTATCTCACCATGAAGTCGGGCCTCCCATCGGCCTTTCGAAAACTCGCGCCATGCGCGCTCGAAATATGGTTTTTGGGATACGATCCCCTCGACCCATTCTTTGAGATGAGGAATTATATCCGGCATCCGAGAAACAGTTGCGCCATAGAAAATTGATAAGAGGAAGGGCGAAGGGAGAACAGTGAACTAATTGGTAAGCAAGGTTACACTTACGCTTCTTATTCCATTTCTCAGGGAATGGCATATTCTCGGCAGGGATTAGATCCAATGTTTTCACTTGAACAAATCGACCTAACCAACCTCAATCCCGATCCTCATCAATACTTGAGAACGGGGCTTTGCTTGCCTGACGAGCAAGTTTTATCAACCCCCCTCGGTAGAGTCGGGGACTATATCAACGTATGAGATGATCGATGGTGAAAGGATACCCCTCGATCTTGCCAACAAAAAAATGGAGAAGGATAACTATCCTCCAGAAAGAAGGATGGATTTGGCCTTGGGTCACCTCGTACCTTTTACGAAAGGCAATAATGACCGGGTCCAAAGGGCCCAATGTGAAGGGATAAGTGTAAACACTTAAAAAGCACTCCACATGGGTAGTAATTACTTCTTCAGGCGCAGGAACCACCACACACCTGTCAACCCAGTTACAGTCTTCCTTGACTTTATCGAGAACTCTATCGGTGATTGAACAGATGTATCTCGTGACCGGTTCGCATCGGCCCGGTATTGAGGAAGCTTTATCAACCTTGAAATCGGCTCCGGTTGAGCACCCGGTTGGTACAAACACCTTCAGAGGGGGCTCCGGTATAGGTTCCTCGATGACGACAGGCGAAACGTTCTCAGCTGGTTGAGAAGAAGAGGGAGTTTGTCTTTGAGGAACGGATTTCGAAGTCTTCGCCGTTATATTTGAAAAAGACGAAGAAATAAAAAGATACAGATACGAAGGAAATATAATCTGAAGATAGCTTGTGAAATACTTTCAGAAAATCAGAAGGCAGGAGGTCTTGAAGATAAGAACAATGAAGTTTTTATAAAAGAGCACGAATATTTGAATACAAAGAATGAATGAGGGTATTTATAGTCTTTCAAAATGGTGGATCACATCCCAAAGCGGCATAACATCAACTGACACACGTTTAATGCTTTAAACGGCTTTTCTGATGGGACATTTTCAATTTCCGTATCGCGTACGTCATAAGTTTATCGTCACTTGTCAGAGTGAGAATCGGAATCCAGTATGGTGAGAATCTGAGGCTCATATCGTTTCTCGTTGTTGCTCTCCAAAAAAAGAGGGGACTATCTTTATACGGTCGAAGTCGGGCCCAACTGTATGTGGTCAAAATGGGGCTCGACTCTATATGATCGACATCGAGTTCAACTATTGCACGACAGATCGGGTTCGAAATGCGTAGGGTTGAAGATCGAACCTGAGTTTCATCAAAGTGGAACACGAGGCCAGAATGTCCAACCTCGAGAACACCGAGCTCGTGGTCCGAAATCGGTCCTGACTCCAAAAATGCCCGAGGGAAGATCACCAAACCTAAATGATGGAAAACCAGAATATCCGTAATGAGACGAACATCGCTGCGAGAATCTTGGCACAAATCAACAGAACGGCTTAATTAGCAAATCAGGAGATTTTTTACCTTGTATGGAGATTTTTTTACCTTGTATGGAGTTGCACCAGATGTACGGCCTCCCTACTATATAAAGGGAGGGTTTAATTATTTGTAGGGGCACTTTTTCCAATCATCAATTAAAAAAAAAACAGCAGTAGTATATTGTTCTCTTGAATCATTTTATCATTAACTTGTTCCAATTTCTACTATAATCAATCCCTGCCCAAGAAGGATCAACCAACTGCCAAAAGCGTCTAACTCGGGTGGTTTGCGTTCTTTTCATTTATCACTTAATTTTAACTTTCATTATATTATTCGTCATTTGTATCAAATTAGGCCAAGTATCCTTAATACCACGTATAAATTCAATTGTTATCCGAAATTTAGGATAAACAATCAAGTTAGATCACCTATCCTTAAAACCACATAAAAATTTAATTATTATTCAATTTTGACGCTAAACATATTGTTTACCCCGAAAATCGGAAATAAAACAATTGAATTTATGCGTGGGAACAGATAGATAAGCGGAAAGATTTGATACTAAACGCGTAATTAAAAAATGTAAAGACTATGGTATTAGGAAGATGAAGAACAATCACAAAGTTTGAAAATCAATATTGCTCTCTTTTCTTGTATTCAGATGATGTTTACATTGATAGACTTATCCTATATATAGAAAAGATAAAATCCCTTTTTCCCATAAAGTTTTCTTGGTAATCATCACACGTCCTTGCACATTTGGTGAAAAGCCTGCACATTTGGTAAAAGTACCGCACGTTTGGTAAAGGTTCTGCATGTTTGGTACAGTCTGAACAGTGTTCTTGACTTTTGGGTGTGAGTTGACAGCTGATACAACGGACACGTCGACTATTACAAAGGCGAGATTCGATGCGGCCCTGGAACCGCAATGTCGAGCCCGATATCGGAGTTGTGGCTTCGATCCTGGTGTCGAAACCGCAGCTTCGATCCTGGTACCGAACATATGGCCTCGACATCGGACATATGGCCTCGATCGCTGGCTGGGCGACCGATGCTGGCGTGAGGTTCGACTTTGATTCGTCCTTTCATGGGTGAATCCGATTTTACCGCATACAGATAGCCCCCTTCGTTTTTTGGAGAGTAACGACAAAGAACGAAATGAGCCGCCGCCGCTTCTCTTAAATCCCTTCGAATTTTTTGCCATTTCTCTAACCAACTGTTTCTCTTTCTTTCTGGTTTATGTAGTCTTCGGTGCTTCATCATGAATTTTTTCTTCGAAAAAGGAAAGCGGAGACATTATGCCGTCAGCAACTAGAAGGGGAGATGTCGACCCTCCGGGCCGAGTTAGATTTGGTGCGCAAAGAAAAGGTTGATATGACTGTAAAAATGGAGCAGCAACTTGATCGAATCGACCGTCTTCCGCTCGTGAGGAATCGAAGATATTGGCCGATTATACCAGGTGCCAAACCCGTGTCTCCGTTCTCGAAGAATTGCAAGCTCGAGGCTTCGACCTCACCGATGACATCGAAGAGGCAAAGAGACTTGAAGTCGAAGCTGAGAAACGGGCGTCCCCAGATGGAGAAGAGGAAGATGGTCCTGAATAGGAAATTCTCCTCAATCTCTTTTTCCGATTTTTGCTTTTGTATGTATATATATATATGAAAGATACTTTCCTCTTTTTCTCCTGTCTGAATTATTTCATCTTCTGATGATTACCTCTGGGAGATCGGATTTCCGACTTTACTCTTCGAAATTGGACTAAGTCAGGATAAGCTTGTAATATGATCGATCCTGCATGCCTTCGAATACGACCGAACTGGATCTTGGGCCTTAGCCCGTAAGATCGAGCCCAGCCAAATAAGTCGTATGCCCTTGAGTGCAATTGAACTTGGTGCGGGCCTTAGCCTAGAAATAGGACTTAGCCAAATAAGTTGTACGTCCTCGAGTGTAATTGAACTCGACGTGGGCCTTAGCCTAGAAATCGGACTCAGTTATTTTGATTTTGCAAAATGAACTTCACGTCCTCGAAAAACGATCGAACTCGACGTGGGCCTTAGCCTTGAGATCGGACTTAGCCAAATAAGTTGTACGTCCTCGAGTGTAATTGAACTCGATGTGGGCCTTAGCCTAAAAATCGGACTCTGTTATTTTGATTTTGCAAAATGAACTTCACGGCCTCGAAAACGATCGAACTTGACGTGGGCCTTAGCCTTGAGAACGGACTTTAGCCAAATAAGTTGTACGTCCTCGAGTGTAATTGAACTCGATGTGGGCCTTAGCCTTGAAATAGGACTTAGCCAAATAAGCTGTACGTCCTCGAGTGTAATTGAACTCGACGTGGGCCTTAGCCTAGACATCGGACTTAGCCAAATAAGCTGTACGTCCTCGAGTGTAATTGAACTCGATGTGGGCCTTAGCCTAGAAATAACAAGGTGTTGGTGTGAAAGAAACTTTTTATCCCAAATGAATATATACAGTTGTCTTGGGTAAAAATAGAAGCAATTACATGGGCGTGATCTCAATCGACCATCCGACCCTTACATTACTACT
The DNA here is from genome assembly GCA_002018475.1 of Nicotiana obtusifolia. Classification (NCBI taxonomy): domain Eukaryota; kingdom Viridiplantae; phylum Streptophyta; class Magnoliopsida; order Solanales; family Solanaceae; genus Nicotiana; species Nicotiana obtusifolia. The sequence continues at coordinate 23,726 of MCJB01049324.1, forward strand.
AATACTTTGATGTTTCTTTCCACCGAGATTGATTTGAACAAGGCATCTGCCTGGTGCGAACACGATTTTCTTGTTGCCTCATTAAAAACCTTGCCGAAAAACCCTTTGGGAAAAAACCGGACATAGGAAAAGAGTGCAACTCGTGTTTTCAGAGATGGGAACCGTCTTCTTTATACCGCCTGCAGACGTTAGTTTCGAGACACGGGGTATATATATGTATGTAAGTAAGGAAGAACGAGCCATACCTTAGCAATAATATCGTTTTAGATGAGCGATGTTCCAATTGTTGGGTAGGTGACTGCCATCCATGGTTCCGAGCTTGTAGGAACCCTTCCCTGTGATTTCGACGATATAATAGGGCCCTTCCCAATTTGACCCCAGTTTTCCTTTGCTGGGATTTTTCGTGCTTTGAGTGACCTTCCTGAGTACCAAATCTCCGATTTTGAAAAATCGGAGGTTAGTTCTTCGATTGTAATATCTTTCGATCCGCTGCTTTTGGGCAGCCAGTCGGATTAAAGCGACTTCTCTCCATTCATCGAGCAATTCGAGGTTCGTGAGCATGGCCTCTCGATTTGATTGCTCAGTGGCGTATCGAAAACGGAGGCTGGGTTCCCCGATTTCGACCGGTATCAAAGCTTTCGCACCGTAAACAAGAGAGAACGGCGTGGCACCGGTACTAGTCTTGGCGGTGGTTCGATGGGCCCATAGAATTTCGGGCAACATTTCCTTCCACTCACCCTTCGCATCCGTCAATCTTTTCTTAAGGTTTTGCATTATGGTTTTGTTGGTGGATTCCGCTTGCCCGTTTCCACAGGGATGGTAGGGGGTCGATAAGATCCTTTTGATTTTGAGACCTTCTAAAAACTTGGTGATTTTGCTGCCGATGAATTGCTTCCCATTATCGCATACAATTTCGGCGGGTATCCCAAACCGACAGGCGATATTGTCCCATATAAAATTGATGACCTCCTTTTCCCTGATTTTCTCGTATGCCTGTGCTTCCACCCATTTAGAAAAATAGTCAGTCATTAATAAAATGAATTGAACCTTACCTGTGCCTCGAGGGAGGGGGCCTACGATGTCCATCCCCCATTTCATGAACGGCCATGGCGACAAAACTGAGTGGAGAGTCTCCCCGGCCTGATGTATCATGGGCGCATGCCTTTGACATCCGTCGCATTTCCGAACAAATTCTTTAGCATCCTTCTCGATACTATTCCAGTAATAGCCAGCTCGGATTATCTTTTGAATGAGGGATTCAGCACCCGAATGGTTCCCACATGTACCCTCATGGATTTCCCTTATGATATAATTGGTGTCTCCCGGTCCGAGGCATATCGCGAGCAGACCATCGAGCGTTCTTCTAAATAGGACACCGTCTTCTGATAGAACAAACCGGGCTGCCTTTGTGCGCAAAGCCCTCGATTCCTTTTTATCCGAAGGCAACTTCCCCGAGCTGAGATATTCTATATATTGATTTCTCCAGTCCCACGTCAAGCTTGTTGAGTTGATCTCGGCATAGCCCTCTTCGACCGCCGATCTCAGAAGTTGTACAATCTCCTCGGACCCATCTTCGTTAAGTTCGGTCGGTGAACCCAAATTAGCAAGGGCATCAGCCTCACTATTCTGATCCCGAGGTACGTGCTACAAAGTCCACTTTTTGAACCGGTGCAGCACTGTCTGCATCTTATCTAGATATCGCCGCATTCGTTCTTCCCTGACTTCGAACGTCCTGTTGACGTGATTCACGATAAGGAGGGAATCGCATTTGGTGTCGATAATTTCGGCGCCCAGACCCTTAGCTAGTTCCAAACCTACAATCATGGCCTCATATTCGGCCTCATTATTAGTTAGTTTAACAGTTCTAATAGATTGTCTAATGACGCTGCCCGTCGGGGGCCTTAGCACGATGCCGAGCCCGGACCCTTTCGCATTTGAAGCCCCATCCGTAAAGAGGGTCCAACTCTTTGGCTTAGCCCCCGATTTGGCCAATAACTCTTTTTCGACCTCCGATGCCTGGGCCGGGGCGAAATCGGCCAGAGCCTGAGATTTAATCGCATCTCGAGGGCGAAACTCGAGGTCATAACCACTTATCTCTACGGCCCATTTAGCAAGTCTACCGGACAACTCAGGTTTGTGCATGATATTTCTTAGAGGATATGTGGTTAAGACGCATATGGGGTGGCTTTGGAAATACGGTTTTAATTTCCTAGATGCGCTAAGCAAAGCCAATGCCAATTTTTCTAAGTGAGGATACCTAGTCTCTGCATCGCACAAAGTTTTGCTGACAAAATAAACAGGGAATTGCGTACCTGCTTCTTCCCTAACCAGTACTCCGCTCACCGCTACTTCCGATACAGCTATATACAAATATAATGTCTCACCCTGCTTTGGGGTGTGAAGTAAAGGTGGATTCGATAAATACCTTTTGAGCTGCTCTAGGGCTTGTTGGCACTCCAGTGTCCATGAAAAGTCATTTTTCTTTTTCAGTAATGCAAAGAATCGATGACTCTTGTCTGAGGATCTCGAAATGAACCGGCCAAGGGCGGCTATCCGCCCAGTTAGCCGCTGGACAGCTTTCACATTATCGACCACCGTGATATCCTCGATCGCTTTGATTTTATCGGGGTTGATTTCAATTCCTCGGTTAGAAACCATGAATCCGAGGAATTTGCCCGATCCAACGCCAAATGCGCATTTTTTCGGATTGAGCTTTATGTTATACTGCTTCAATATGTCGAACATTTCCTGCAAATGTGTTAAATGGTCCGCTACCCGAAGGGATTTGACCAACATGTCATCGATATATACTTCCATTGATTTCCCTATCTGTTGTTCAAACATTTTATTTACTAAGCGTTGATATGTGGCACCGGCATTTTTTAATCCGAAGGGCATTACATTATAACAGTACGTCCCGTTTTTGGTGATGAAAGATGTCTTTTCTTGATCGTCCGGGTGCATCCTTATTTGGTTATACCCGGAATAGGCATCGAGAAAGCTAAGGATCTCGTGCCCGGCTGTGGCGTCGATCATATGATCGATGCTAGGGAGGGGAAAAGAATCTTTGGGGCATGTTTTATTCAAATCTTTATAATCTACGCACATCCTCAATTTCTTGGCTTTTTTAGGAACTACCACTACGTTTGCTAACCAATCCGGATATTTGACTTCTCGAATGGACCCTATTTTAAGCAATTTAGATACCTCGTCCTTGATGAAAGCATGCTTGACATCAGATTGGGGTCTCCGTTTTTGTTTGATCGGATTGAATTTCGGATTCAAACTTAGCCGGTGTGTGATGACTTCGGAAGGGATACCTTTAATATCAAGATGGGACCAAGCAAAACAATCTTCGTTAGCTAAAAGGAAATTAATAAATTTTTTCCTGAGCTCGGGGCTTAGCCCCGTGCCCAGATATACCTTCCGATCGGGCGACTCCTTCCTCAGCACAATTTGTTCCAATTCTTCGACCGTTGATCTGGTAGCGTCGGATTCGTCGGGAACTACAAATCTTCCCCCTCGATTTCTTTACACATGTCCGATTTGGTCGATAAAGACTGTTGTGATTGCTATTTTACACGGTTTTGCTCCCTTTCTTCACGATCCTTATCGACGGAAGTCTTCGACATTGAAGACCCATCTTCGACGGCAAACATCTCCTTTGCTGCTGGTTGTTCCCCATATATCACCTTAACCCCGTCATTGGTTGGGAATTTTAATACCTGGTGCAAAGTAGAGGGTACCGCTCCTATGTCGTGGATCCACGGCCTCCCGAGCAGTGCGTTGTATTTCATATCTCCTTCGATCACAAAGAATACTGTCTTTCTAATAGTCCCCGCCGTGTTGACTAACAGAGTGATTTCTCCTTTGGTGGTTTCGCATGCCATGTTAAAACCATTGAGAACTCGAACTGTCGGAATGACCTTGCTAGCCATGCCAAGTTGGTTTGCCACGTTTGACCGTATGATGTTGGCGGAGCTACCTGGATCAATTAACACACGTTTAATTTGAAAATTATGGACTAAAATGGAGATTACCAGTGCGTCGTTGTGGGGTTGCACAATTCCTGCCGCATCTTCATCGTCGAACCGCAATGTCCTTGATGTCGAGAATCCCCTGCTCCGTTTTTCCCTTGTGAGGGATATCTTAGTGCGCTTCGTCGTAGGACTTTGATGGGTGCCAGTCCCTCCGACTATCATATTTATGATATGTCGAGGCTCTTCCTGCTCTGTTCGCTTAATTTCACTTCTGTTGGCGAAGTGATTTTCAGCTCGATCGCTTAGGAATTCACGAAGATGCCCGTTGTTGAATAAACGAGCTACTTCTTCCCTTAGCTGTCGACAATCTTCTGTCTTATGCCCATGGGTACCATGGTACTCGCATATTTGATTGGGATCTCTCTGCGCAGGGTCCGACCGTAACGGTCGAGGCCATCTGGTATCTTTGATGCGTTCGATTGCCGATACGACGGACGACGCATCGATGTTGAAATTATATTCGGATATCTTGGGGGCCTCTTTATGTCCGGAGAGGATATCAAATGTGTTTTTTCTCATGGGTCTCCGGTTCAGCTCCCGATTAAGCCCCCGATTGAGCTCTCGGTTATTCTGGCTCCGACTATCCCCGTGACGATCCTTAATAAGATTTCGCCCGAATCTGGCGTTCCTCGAATTTCCCCCATACGGTTGGTGTCGGTTACTGATCGGTCGTGGTTCGTCATCGATACTCCTTCTCCGGGATGATCCAGAAGGATAGATAGAACCGGATGAGGATCCGAGCTGATCATCTTCGATTCTAATCTTGGACTGATACCGATTGTGTATATCTTCCCATGTGGTGGCCGGATACTCTACCAAGTTTTGTTTTAGTTGTCGAGAAGACACCGAACTCCTCGCATTAAGCCCTTGCGTGAAGGCTTGTACGGCCCAATCATCAGTGATCGGCGGTAGATCCATTCGTTCCATTTGAAACCGGGACACGAACTCTCTCAACATTTCGTTATCCCTCTGCCTTACTTTGAAGAGATCGGATTTTCTGGTTTCGACTTTAATGGCTCCAGCATGTGCTTTCACAAAAGAATCTGCAAGCATAGCAAACGAGTCAATAGAATTAGCAGGTAAATTATGATACCATACCATAGCCCCTTTTGATAGGGTTTCTCCGAATTTCTTCAGTAGAACGGATTCTATTTCGTCGTCTTCCAAATCGTTTCCTTTGATAGCACATGTGTATGATGTAATGTGCTTGTTGGGGTCGGTCGTGCCATTGTACTTGGGTATATTGGGCATGCGAAACCTCTTAGGAATCGATCTTGGAGCTGCACTTGGCGGGAAGGGCTTCTGCACGAACTTTTTGGAATCGACCCCCTTCAAAATTGGTGGCGCTCCTGGGATCTGATCTACTCTAGAATTGTACGTTTCCACCTTTCTGTCGTTTGCCTCGATTCTTTTTTCGCCTGATTCCAATCATCTAGTGAGTTCTTCGAGCTGCCTCGCTATTTCGGAATCAGCCCCCGATTCGTGGTTGTTCGATCTTTCTACGATCGATTCGCCCCTGCAGGTTACTTCTCGAGACGGATCGTGTTCCGCTGCTTTTGGTGTGAGGTTTTGGCTTTGCAGCTGGGCGATCGCCATCTGTTGGGCTTGTAACATTTCAAAAATGACACGTAGGCTAATTCCATCTCCGTCAACATTTGGGATGTTCTGGGCTGGCAAATGAGCTTGGTTGGGGGGTACAGTCCTTCGATCCCACTGGTTGTTCAATGTTAACCGGAATTTGCGAGCCGACATCCAATTGTTTCGGGATCGGACAATGGTTTCCTTGAATCGTGTCGTTATTTTCATCCTGATGGCTGGATCCTCCGCCAGTAAGAGGTGCATTTTGAAGGTTCGACATTTTTCGTGTGATTTTTTTTTTTGGAGATTTTTTTTTGTAAGGAAGGGAAGAATGTGATGTATGATCAAGAGTTCCGTATCAAATTACCACAATTACTTAGGCCCCACGGTGGGCGCCAAACTGTTTACCCCGAAAATCGAAAATAAAACAATTGAATTTATGCGTGGGAACAGATAGATAAGCGGAAAGATTTGATACTAAGCGCGTAATTGAAAAATGTAAAGACTATGGTATTAGGAAGATGAAGAACAATCACAAAGTTTGAAAATCAATATTGCTCTCTTTTCTTGTATTCAGATGATGTTTACATTGATAGACTTATCCTATATATAGAAAAGATAAAAGCCCTTTTGCCCATAAAGTTTTCTTGGTAATCATCACACGTCCTTGCACATTTGGTGAAAAGCCTGCACATTTGGTAAAAGTACCGCACGTTTGGTAAAGGTTCTTCATGTTTGGTACAGTCTGAACAGTGTTCTTGACTTTTGGGTGTGAGTTGACAGCTGATACAACGGACACGTCGACTATTACAAAGGCGAGATTCGATGCGGCCCTGGAACCGCAATGTCGAGCCCGATATCGGAATTGTGGCTTCGATCCTGGTGTCGAAACCGTAGCTTCGATCCTTGTACCGAACATATGGCCTCGACATCGGACATATGGCCTCGATCGCTGGCCGGGCGACCGATGCTGGCGTGAGGTTCGACTTTGATTCGTCCTTTCATGGGTGAATCCGATTTTACCGCATACAGATATACCATAATTACTTTTCAAACCTTTCATCCCACTGTTTTTAATTACTTTCACAGTTGCGCTTGACAGAACTGAGTCGATGATATGCTACATGTCTCAACCGAGGTTACAACTATCTACTTGTACAATAATAGTAGTAGCAAATTTCATCATCTTCGTGGCATCATGTTGGGGAGAACACGTGTTGACCACCTGACATGCTTAAATAAATGTCCACTGGTAAGTGGTTGGCAGACCTAAAATATAATTAACTCGCTATTGAATATTGACAAATAAATTTGGGTGATTTCCATAAATATCACATCTTCTCCACCCGCCTGCTCCCAACCTCCTACTCCTCCCTCTTCAAAAATCCAACGGTTTTCAGTTTTCTTTTTTACTTTTTGGAAGGGGAGAGTGGAGGACCATCTACAATAATTGTGTACTACGAGATTTTAAGACATGAATGAGGACGGTTGCAAGTTAAAGTAATATTTTTCTGCAATTAATGTTTGCAAAAAACTATTAAATACAAGATATGTGTTTCTCTTATAAATATTTATCACTAAATTTATACAGTAATTAAATGACATATATTTTAATTTTAATTTTTAATATCATATTAAATTATTTTATTTGATGTAAATATTAAATATTGTAATAAGTATTTATATTTACCCGTAAAATGGTACTGTTGAATTTATACGTAGTTTCTAGATAAGTGAATAAATTTGATCCTGAAATAAATACATAATCGAAGAATTACACAATACTTAGCCTTAGGATATAGACGAAATAGCAGAAGCAACAATTCCGGAAACAGGATTTCCAGGCACAACAACAAAGAAAATCAAAAATAAGAAGATAAGATTGGATTGACCTTCGTATAGAGTATAACATAAGTTTGCCAGAATATTTGTTTCTTTTACAATGACAACTGAGCTCACTATTTATAACTATGAAGAAGGTCCTAGGGTCGTGCCCTTCTTTAATATCAATTATGAGGGGCATTGATGAAGATATAACGATGAACATAATTATCAAATTTCTTGTAACGGGTAACTGCTCTTAATGTCATGAAATATTCTCTATTAAATGTTACCGGGAGAAGAACATTTATCACATCTTTAGGAGCATTATTCTTTTCAATGACAAACAAAACAGTTACCTTCGGTCATTAACCATCTCTTATCTTGAATTCTACATGTCTCTTTCTCATGCGGCTACGTGTCATGACATCTTTTACGCTAAACTAAAGAAAATTAGGCTAGTGTGTCGAATTTTTATCTAATAAAGAAATATAGTTTTGTGAAAAATTGAAAATTCACCTGCTTGAGGAATAAAAAAGGAACAAAAAGAGCTACGTATTGAATAATAGGGTTTCTCATTGAAAGGGGACATAAGACGACCATTTGAAAGCACATCACGATCTATAGATATGAGGCAACAGCGACGAGACCGGAAAAGGTTAATTTCATTAACTTTAATGTCATATAAATTTAAAAGAAGATGAAGTAAGTGGGGAATCGGGACAGACTCCTCGAGAAAAGTAGTTAACCAAGTGCATGCTATAGTTAAAGACTTTCTTGATTTCATAAAATTTCTATAAGAGTTTATTACTGAATTACGTAAATACATGTCACAAGATCCAAAAAATAAACAAATAAATAGTCCAAAGGGCAATTCAGTAACTTAACATCCTATCTTCCCTATAAATATTACCCCATCCATCCCCAGTTCCTCACAGGCCCCCTTCGATTAGTCTCTCTTACACCGTCACGCGCTAAGCATTCAATTCTCTTTAATTTTTCTGGTGAAAACATGGCGACTAAGCAAGTTATCGAAAACCAACGGGAGAATGCTGAAGTGTACACCGATCCAGTGATGTGCAAGCAGAAATCGCTTGAACTTCTAAAGGAAATCAACATGCCAAATGGTCTACTCCCTTTAGATGACATCTTAGAGGTGGGCCGCAACAAAGAAACCGGGTTCGTTTGGCTGAAACAGAAGAAGGCCAAAGAGCACAAGTTTAAGAAGATCGGTAAGCTCGTCTGGTACGACACTGAGGTGACGGCGATCGTTGAGGATCGTCGGATGAAGAAGCTCACTGGTGTTAAAAGCAAGGAGCTTCTTATTTGGGTTACCCTTTCTGATATTTCAATTCAAGACCCGGAGTTTAAGAAAATTACCTTTGCTACCCCTGCTGGACTTTCTAGGGCTTATCCTGTGTCTGCTTTCGAGGAGGAGGAGGAGGTGGAGAAGGAGGAGGTGAAGAATTGAATTGGTGGAGGTTTCAGGGGTATTCTGGGGAATTAATAATTTCGAATGTGTTCCTTCTTTGTTGTTTTTATTTATTTAAATTACTGTCTTATGTAACCATAAATTAAAATGTGAAAATGGAACTACAGTTATAGCGGAAGTAATTTTATTTTGCTTATAAAGAGAATTTATATATACGCGCTTATCAACTAACTACTCATTCATCGCTTGAAGCCATTATGCTCCTCCAATACTCCCAATCACATCAAAAGGCTTGTTTATGCTGATAAAGTTTGCCCGAAACCAATAGGTAAAAGCAACATTTTTATATTAGTAGAAAATAAAGATTGATTTAGATTTCGTGGACAAGCAAGAATTTCGCCAAAAATATTTAGATTTAACATATATATGTACAAGAAATAATATTTGCTTTATATATACAATACTCCCTTTCTGTCAGTTTATATACTACCTTTTTTTGTTATCCATTCGAAGAAAATGATACATTGAAAATAATTTAATCTCAAATTTTTTATTTTACGTACTTTATTGTTAATGAAAATTCACAAAAATATCATGGTGTTGAGTCATTAAGCTTTTAGGACCACAAATTTAATAAATTAAAGGAGGGAGTATAATTTTTCGATTCAATTGATCAGTCCTATGGTAGCTCCGGCCTCATCACCGTTCAAGACATTCGCTGTCCCATTCCAAACCGCACAAAAGAGGAAGAGAAGCCATGAATTTAGAAATCAGACAGCTAAATATTTATTCTTGAAAAAGAAAGAAAAAAAAATGGCAATAGCTTGCAATAAAGAGAGACGATGGTAGGTGACCTAGAATTTAAAGTAGAAGCACCACGTTGAATCACATGACTATGCAGGCACCGCTAAATAGCCTCCTAAACTAGCGCGTGTGAGCGTTGGGTAACAGACTCTGGGCCTGGGGTATGGAAAGAAGGATTGGCTTCTAAGTCAAAAACTTTAAAGGAATGTTGTCCCAGTTTTATTTGGCCCTCCTAGGGCACTCCTGTATTGTTAGTTTGTTACTATTAAGGGTACGGGTGTTCAACAAAAAATATTGAAAATTACAATTGAGTCAAGCCGACTTGAAGAACAACATTCCTGCGTTTTGGCAAATATCAGTTTAAATCAACATTAAATATAACTAGTAGTAGTAAGCGCGTGATGCACGGGCATAAACCATGTCAAATTATGGTTTGACTTATTTGAATTATATACAAATAACCTTAAAATTAAACCTTCTAAATAGAAATTACAAATAATTATTAGATATTAATTAAAAAGCAGGACATAAAATCATTTATCAAATCTCATAGTGGATAACATGTTCTTTTTCTATATTCGTATTAACCAACCTCTTGATTTTGTACTTGTATTTTGTTTTACGGTCAATACTAAAAAATACTAAATATGTGACATTGTGATCTGTCTTATTTGAGCTCATTAAGTCATATTATTTTAACAAAATTCCTACTACCATTTTATTTTTCATCTCAAATTCAAAAAAGTCTTATCCTTCTACATTTTTAGATAGATTTTTTTTTTTCTTTTTTGTTCCTTGCTCATTGTTTTTGCGTTATTTATTACTTAATATTGTTATACTGGAATGTGATCTTTTATTAGCTTATAAATTGACTTAATGTCTTGCTTATTACCCTTTTAATAATCAACAATAAATATAATATTTTTTATTCTTGAAATTTAATGTATTTTTACACTATTATCCTCTTACTCGGAACTCTTTCATCATTTGAATCTACTTATAAATGTTTTGAGTATTATTTAATAATTTAATTTATTTGTATTTAAATAAATTTAAAATATACGTATCCTTGCACTATCTCTATTTTTCTCTTTATACATACTCTTCCCTACTTAGAAATTTTAATTAGCTATATACATAAATATTTTACGTATACTCAAAATAATTATATTTTATTTAAATATAACTTTTAATTAGTCTAAAAATTAATACATGTGTTCTTTTACAATGTTTCAAATCTATTGAATTTTTTTATAATTATTTCTTGTATTACGTGCAATTAATTTTTTTTCTTTTTTATTTTCAAGATATGAATTGGCTTTTAATTTTCATTAGTAAAATTACTTGCATGAGATATTTATTTAGTATATTTAATTTGGTATCAAAATTTTAATTTTCTTTACCTGTCAAGACTTTAATATTGTGGTCATATCCGTATTTTATGTGCTCTTATCATAACTTTAAGAACTTTTTAATCTCAAGTTCAAATAGTCTTTTTCTTTTATTTTTAATATAATTTTTTGTGAATTTTAATTATTCTTCTTGCTTTTGCTACAACATTATCTAACACGTAATATTATCACATTTCCATATGATTTTGTATTAACCTTACACTTTATTTAATATTTTTATCAACTACTATTTTTAATATAATATAAATAGATAATTGATATTTATCTTAAATTAAATATTGTTTTATTATTAACTATTGATTGAAATTCTTAAATAGTTCAAATTTATCAATAATATTTTTATATATTTAATAATTAGTTTATTTTATTTTCAAGTAATACTTACTATAAATATGTCACGACCCAATTTCTCCTATAGGCCGTGATGGCGCCCAGCGTTACCGCTAGGCAAGCCAACAGTGAACTAATCAGGTGATCTTTTCTTTTAGGAATTTGAAATAGTCGATTTTTTTAATTATTCAATAATAAAGAAGTGAAAAAGTTAATAAAACGAAAAGTAAACAATTATAAAAGCAAATAGGATAAAGTAATTATTCAAAAATCAACAAACGTCTACTAGCATAATCTCCAAGACCTGGTATCACAAGTATACGAGCTACTAGTAGAATATACGAAAAAAATACTACAGTACTGTCTGAAGTGAAATAGACAGAAAATAAAAGCAAAAGAAAGACTTAGAGTGCTGCGGAACGGGCTCGGAAGGCAGCTCACCGCAACATCTCATGGAATCAAGGATGCGCGCCGGAATGATAACCAGATGCACCTGCCTCAGATCCTGCACGATTAGTGCAGAAGTATAACGTGAGTATATAAACAACAAGTATCTAGTCTAACCTCGAAGAAGTACTGAGGAGGGGTCGACTCCGATACTTACTATGGGCTAACAATAAAATAATAGAAATTTCAAATAATCATAAATAAACTAAAGCCTCAATGCCAAGAAATAAATAAACAATTCTCTTACTTTGTCTATGTCCATCTTTTCCAGAGATGGTTCGTGCTGTTCTTTTCATCCAAATTTTCCTTCGTTTCTTTGTCTCTTTCCATCATTTTTTATTTTTTTTCTTTTTTACTAATGATAGTTAACCATTTTCTTTAAGTTTTTACTCTTGTTTCCAAGCTACATAATTGGTGATAAATTAGTAGAAAAGGGTTTTCTTAAATTATTTTTATACGTAATTCTTGATAAATTTTAGTTAAAATAGTTGATGGTATTTTAGTAAACTATTCAAACCAAACAACAAAATTTTTATTTAACAACAGCAAGCAATACACTCTATCCAAACGTTGTATCCATAAAACAATACAATACAATATAATATAATACAATACAATAGATTATAAAACGATGAGTAATAATGATCCAAACATAGTGTTAGGGGAAGGTTATATCTTAGTACTTCTATATGGTTTTGTTGATTAGGTTCATGTTTTTGTGCATTGGAATTCACAAGTCATTGTGGTATCAAGAACTAATTTTTACTTCTTCCTGGAATGTAATTGAGTGAAAAGTTGAATAATTTAGGATTTGTGGTAGAGCTTCGCCTAGTAAATTGCTGGTAGAGCTTCACCTAGTAAATTGAATTATGGATTTGTGGAATATAAAATTGGGCATCTGAATGATGATGAATGATAATCTTTTTGTTCACGGCCTGCTTGGCTATGACTCAAATTAGAGAACATGTTAATTGCCTGATAACTTCAGTTTATTTTGTGTATTCTTCATTCATGGCACATTTTTGATATTCTTATAGGAGCCAAGCAGCGTGGAGAAAATTATGGAAAATGAGCATATTGGTTGTGTGATGAGCGGATTGATAGCTGATGCACGGACTCTTGTGGAACATGCACGAGTTGAAACTCAGGTATCTGGGTCAACTTTTTTGACCTTCAAGTATTTGTATGCTAGTGATAAATTGCTGACTTGGCCTTGTTGTTTTTTCATCCCTTCCCCTTTTAATAGAACCATAGATTCTCTTATGGTGAGCCCATGACTGTTGAGTCCACGACACAAGTTCTCTGTGATTTGGCCTTGCGGTTTGGTGAGGGCGATGAAGAATCTATGGTGAGATTCTTTTTACTTTGGTGTAGTGCTTTTTGTTTCTCTCTGAATAACTATCTTTCAGTTAAAAATTAGTGGTCCCAAATTTATCTATAGCTGTTCCTTATTTATTTTGATTAAAATCTGTTGGAGCTAAACAACTTACCTTGCATGACGTGGAATTTAGATAGTTTTGCTAGTTATGGTAATTTCATCGTGTGAATAAGTAGGTGCCTTAATTGGTGCTTGGATTCTGATGTTCCTTTTTGTGTGATGTGATTTAAGGAAACCATCAAGTACTTCATGTGGCACAAGGTGAAAATAAATAAATAATTAGTCATAATTCTTGTTCTCTCCTATCTTTGTGTCTCAAAAGGACTTGTGCATGTATCCCAAGTGCTTTTGAATCTTGCCTGCACCTCCCCTCAAACCACACCACCACCACCAAATAATTTTTAAAAAAAGGTCGGTGATCGTCGTGAAGATTGTTAGGTAGTGATTATCGCTCTATTTGCCTGTTTCTCAATTCAAATGCTCATGTAGTGATTAGGCTGTTGGGTCAGAGATGTTCCGAGGAGCTAGGATTGTTATGATAATTCATTAACTGCATAAGTGCATGCATTCTTCTCTTTACATTCTATATTCTAAGGAAAAAGGATGCAAGATACTAATAAACATTACCTGTAAAGAATTCATGAAGTTAAAGTGGTGTAAAATAGCTGTTTAATTTGATTCTACATAGTGTAGACTGTAGATAGCTCACTCTAGGACGAACTTTTTGTTACAGGGAGGTAAGAGCGGCTGGCATTGATTTATTATTGGAAATTAGCCCATTTGTTATCAAGGAAAAAAAGGAAGAGGAAGGGGGAAAGCAACAAAGAGTTGTTTATGATTTAATTAGTTTTTTAATTTATTTATTTATTTATGGATGAGTTATGCTGGTTATCATGTATGAATTAATCTGATTGGAGTTACCTAGTTAATTTCTGATTTTATTCTGTTGCTGCATTTTCTCTAATGCCTTTCTTGTGTTGAACTGCTGATCTAGTTTCTTTGTTCCCTTGTTTTATTTCATAATATATTCTGAAAAGTTGGATGTCTGGAGAATCTTAGTGCTGTTGAAAAAGCATATGAGTAGAAATAGACACTCTTCCATAGTTTTTATAACCGACTTAGTTATCAGCAGGAATAGACAAAGCTTCCCATATTGTTAATCTCCCACCTTTATGCATTAATGGTCTATCTCATTCGTTTTATGCAGTCTGTGTCCCTTCTCATTGCTGGTCATGATGAGATTGGTCCATTTGCCTCTCTTCGATAATATTGGAACTATGATATATTGTTTTCTATGTTCCTTCTCTCTTTTGGTATTGAATCGAAGTCTGACGGAGTTTCCAGGATATCATCTTTCAGAAACTTCCTTCTTTTCCAAAATTTGCTTTCAAATATGTCTGCTCCAACTTTGTCTAAGTTGGACTTACGCAATTTGGATTTCGAGAAAACAATACAATATTTAGACTAGCAATTCTATCACTACCCAGTGCATCAATGCTAAATCTCGTCGACCTACAAGCTACAATGTCCAAGAAGTTTTTAACATTCACTTAATTTGCTTATGACAATTGAGCCTCACGCCTATTACCTAATAGGCGAAATTGCACTTTTGGTGCCTCATTTTTAGGGGTCCTACATTATTTGTTTTACTTTCTTGAGTTGTGCATATAATACCTTAACTTTAACATTTACGAGCAGATATGAGACCTCATCATGACAATCTTAAATTTTGGATGGGAAAAGTCATATGCCTGCGCATGACCCATTTGTTAACTATAAGGGCTCAAAACTCCTTTTCACTTATTTGCCTCTGTTCTCTATAAATCTCATCAAGTCACTCTAATATGCATACAAATCATCTTAATATAGTATGAACATCACTTGTTTAATTTTAGAAACATTTCCGATAAATATTAAGGTTTGTTATAAATGTAAAATGAATTCTATCTCAATTAGTTGAAAAGTTCTCTAGTGTTAATTGAATATTAAGTACTCATGAGAAGTCAACAAATCACATTCTTGGAAATGATGCTACCAACTGGCCATGATAAATTTGGCTTTTGTGGTATGAACTGCTCAAATCCGATTTCTGACTATATTTTTTTCCCTAAGAATATGGGATTCAAGATTTCATAAACAAACTATTAACAGTGCATAGTTTATTCGAGTGCTCGGCTGCCATTACTTCCTAAACCCTGATTGTGGGTATCAGGGGACATAATTCCTAGATACTGAATATAGACCAATTTTATGTACAGGTACTACACTGATCCTTCTGGTACATTCTGGCAATGCAATGCTAAAGCTATTGGGTCAGGTTCTGAAGGTGCTGACAGCTCTTTGCAGGAGCAATATAACAAGGTACGTAAGTATCCTATTTTTCTAGTGAAACCATGCCCTATCGTTAATGGAAGGTGTAGGAGTAATTGGCCCTATTCTTTTTTTCATTGACCTTCGTTCCAGTATGCAGCAGCGCGAGGTTGTTTGATGCTATCAACCACCTTCAACTCCTAAGCCACCCCTCTCTTCTCTTCCTCTGATAGAGGAATGTATAAAATCAATAACCTTCCACTCATGAATCCAAATTCTATGTGGCAGGTGGAACTTCTGGGACAGAAACGCTAGTATTTAGCTTTCATATGGATCTCAAAGCTGTTCTAAAGTCCATTATCTGCTATTTCTGCAGGACCTTACCCTTAAAGAGGCTGAAACCATAGCACTGTCTATTCTTAAGCAAGTGATGGAAGAGAAGGTAAGCTTCGTGATGTTTTTATTCTCATGATCTTTTTCTTTGTTTCTGTATGTGCTGAAAAGCTCCAACTGTTTGATACAGGTGACTCCCAATAATGTTGATATTGCAAGGGTTTCTCCAACTTACCATCTGTACTCACCATCTGAGGTGGAAGAGGTTATCAGCCGCCTATAAGAAAGAATGCTATCACGCACATTACTGATATTTTCTTGTATGACAATGTTTGCTCGCCCTGGAGTTCTTTTATTTTATTTTCCTTTCTTCCAGGGCTGGAAATTGATTGACACTGTTTTCTGTATGTTTATTACATTATTGGCTCAAGGATTTAAGAGTTTTTTGGTCCATCCCTTGTTGTTGCTTATGAAGTGGGATTGGTTTTTACATCCTGAAGAAAATGTCTCAGTTAATCTGGTTCTTTGACAATAGGCGTTTCTTGTTTTCAAAAAGAGTGAATTTCTCTCCAAAAACCTTTTCAACCAAATACCATAGAAATTAAAAACTAAATTTTTTTTAGTTTTTGCAAAGTTTGAAACAATGGCCAGCTTATTATTATATATGTAGGTATTTGAAATCTATGGTTCGTATGGAACAAATCTTTTCAGATGATCTTTTATAGAAATGCATACATCTGATCTTTTTTTGGGTTTCCATTTCTGTTTTAAATATGCTTCCTCTTTGGTCTCTTTTGCTTTGTTTTTGTGGTTGGTTTTTCTGCCACTGCCAGGGAGGTGAGAAGAGGTTTCTTATTGTAACAAAAAAATGTATATGGTAAACCTTTTCCATCTAACATGCCTTCTGTCATGGGCGGCTTTCCAGCCGTGCCCCATGACCCCTTGGACGCGCCCCGTGGCGTCCTGGCAAGCCTCCTAAAGCCTAGCGCCACGGTCGGCCCCGTGGTCTTGGCCGCTCCAAGTGACAAGCGCGCAAGCGCCTCTGTCGCCCCACTGACAGCCAGCGCCAATGCCAGCCACAGGCAGACACCCATAGCGCCGCGCGCGCAGACAACGCCGCGCGCGGACCCTGAGCCAAAAGGATAATGTTGCTGCTGACGGACTTGTTTCTACTTTGTAGAAGACTAAGTCCTTTTTCTTTGTAAATATAGATAGGTTTACTTTATTTACTTTCAGTATGACTTTACAGCTTTCTTAGATCTACTCGTGTAACTTTGGTTTATTTATTTTAAGCATTATTAGGGGGGTATTAGCATTCAAACATTCAAGCAAGCAAGCAATTCTCTGTACTAGTGTCTCACCCCCTCGACACTGCGTAGTTTTTGTAATAGACTTTCATTTATTCAAGCAAGCTATTTTTCTCACTTTTCTGCTCAAGCTCTCAAATTCTCTCGTTACTCATAAATTGGTTTTCCCGCACGGCACTGACAATCTAGTCTAGCGTGCGGAGGGGACCTCGG
>MCJB01049325.1:1768-12725 GCA_002018475.1 Nicotiana obtusifolia
CCCCCCCCCCCATTTCCTTTGTTCTCAAACCAACCCTCTTTTGAAAACCCTAGCCGCCCCTCAAACCTTTCGCAGCCACCCTCTCAAATCCACCCCAAAATCATCCACAATCACACACAAACAACAATCGTTCCCTTCTCATCTCGAAACTACACTCCACTTCAACCAAAATCCCTAAAAAAATATTTTGATTTTTAAATCAAAAGTCAGAAACCCTAAAGTTCAAAATCAAAGCCTTGTGGAGCCGATGTTTGAACCAAGATGAACTTTAACCGTGTGTTCTTAACAAGAACACACAGTTAAAGTCGATTTTCGTTTTAAAATCAGATTTTTAAGGAAATTTTAGTCCGAGGTAACTATTTCTCTTTTCCTTTTCCTTTTTGTTTTTTGTTAATTATTATTTAGGTATTCTCATCTTCTACTCCTTTCTTTAGTGGTTTACCTTTTGTTCTTTTTCTGTGATAGTTCATAGTGGCTACAGTTTAAAGAGGCCACACATGAAAATAGTTTCTGAAAATTGAAGCCCAAAGGGATTAGGTTGAAAATTGG
The DNA here is from genome assembly GCA_002018475.1 of Nicotiana obtusifolia. NCBI lineage: Eukaryota > Viridiplantae > Streptophyta > Magnoliopsida > Solanales > Solanaceae > Nicotiana > Nicotiana obtusifolia. Next base: position 2,318 of record MCJB01049325.1, read on the forward strand.
ACTTGGGTTATGTGTTTGGGCTGGGTCAAATTGACCCGTAAGATGATTAAAACCAGAAAAGGGGTCAAATCGGGTAAAATTGGTAGAAACCTCTAGGAAGCCCTTAGTGGCGATTAAATAAATCAAAAAGGAAACATTGGGGGGGGGAGGGGGGGGAAGATACTTTTAAAAAGTTAAAAACAGAAATCTGTTAAGGGGGATTTCTGGTCACGCACATGCAAATCTGTTAAGGAGGAGGGTGATATCGTGTGAGTAGGATTTCTGATAACAGAAAATCTAAAAAAAAAATCTAAATTATATCCTGGTTTTGGCATATAAAAAGGGGTCACACTCTCATTTTAGGAGGGGATTTTTAGAGAGATCAGTCACTCATCGAAAGGCACTAGTACTCATATATATCATCATCACTCTCACATACTGAGGCTGATTTTATTTTTTTCGACTGCCTTGAGACGATTACTATTTCGAAAAATTTAGAATCCTAAGAAGACAGTAAATTTTTGAGTGTTCTGCTGAATCCCTGGCATTGTTTTATTCTTCGAAGTTGGTTCGAGCTGTGATTGCTGTCTGCTTGCTGTCTCTTGTCAAAGTTTTTTGGTGTCCGCTCTATATAGATATGTCCAAATACCCCCCTGTAATTTCAAATTAAAATCATGAGTGAAATGAGTTATTTACTGTTTAGTACTGCCCGTTTAGCATGCTTACTAGCTTAATCTATCTGTTTTCCTTGAGGTTCAGTTCGTTTTGCTTAGCTTGTTCATTCCTGATTGATAGCTATTTCTGTTTGTATTGTATCTGATTGAAGTTCTGGTCCAGAACTACTCCTAAATTGTTAATAGTTGTCAATAGCTGGTAGCCTTATGTTAATAACATTCCTAATGTAATTTAGAACAACTAATGTACTGTAAATCAGCATTTGCTCGACCAAAACAGAACATTTAGTGGACATTCTCGAAGTTAATTACAGTAGGAAACCATGTACATTTCATCTCCGTTAATTACAGTAGGAAACCATGTACATTTCATCTCTTCTATTTGGACTGGTTAAAGTTTAAATCTAACAAAGGAACCAAGAGCAGGCTATTGGTCACTGTATTATGCTGGATTTGGGCAGTATTTTTGTAAAATTATGAGATTGCATGATGAAGTTCTGTAATAGCTTGGCATATCAGCTTTATAATCAATCAATGAGTTTATAATCGTTATGTTAATTTGTTCGAATTGGTTGAGAACTTGTAATTAATATCTTCCTTATAATTGTATAAGTAGTATTGAATCTAGTAGAGTTCACGCAACTGAATATTTTCATTACGATGTGTGGGCTACATTTGTAGCTCGTTTCTGAAACGCAATCTTGTTTAAGGTTGACATCGAGCCTACCCCTGATCCGGCCCATTTCAGCAGCATTTAAGCCTAAAATTGACACTTGTTTTGCCTAAAACCTGTTTTTGTTTGAAATTAGGCTATTTCTGAGATTTAAAACATGGCTGTTGTTCTGGAAATAGTGTGAGGTTCAAAGCATGAGTACTTATGAAATCTGCACACTGTTCTTCTAGATTTAGAACTAAAATTCAAAGTATGATTGTGTCTGAAATTGATTAAAAACTCAAAATCTGGAATTAATGATAAACTTTAAATCATGGCTATTTCTGAAATTAGTGTAAAATTCAAATTCCGGCTGTTTTCGAGTATTAATGTTGAAAATTAACAGATAGCTGTTGTTTCCGGAGATAGTGCTATTAGTGTAAAATTCAGAATATAGTTATTTTATGGAGTTAATGGCTATGCTTGTAATTGGGCTTATGTTGATTGGCTTATTTTAAGATTGCTGTCCTGGAAATAGTGCTACTAATGTAAAATTCAGAATATAGTCGTTTTTATGAAGTTAATAGCTATGTTTGTAATTGGGCCTACCTCGTCTGAAATTTGTTCATTTTAAGATTCAAATGTGGCTGTTCCTAAAAGTTAATATTAAATTCATAATGTGTTTATTTTATAATGCTAGTGGCTATATTTGCAAATGAAATTATGCTAAATGACTTGTTTTGGGCCTAAACTAATAAAATTTGGATTCCACAGTGGACCCACTGATCATTGGAAACCAAATAGGCCTGCTGCTTTAATAATGTGTAGTGTTAAAAGTTCCTTTAAATTAATAGTGGTGAGCCATATAATTAACAAACGATCACTCATGGCCCTCTTAATAATTAAATACAAGTCTTAAATAATTAAGTCTTAAACGCCTCATGCTTCGTAGTTTACTTTTAGGCGCGATTAACAACATTATGACTATGGGTACGGTTCCCGTGACATCGTAACAATGCCAATTTCGAGGGTGCCTTTTAGGTGACTCGATTTCAATAAAACTCGACTAATGAAATTGTCAAATAATTTGAGGCGTGCCATGCCAAATGAAATTCCAAAATATATGGCCCTCAGTAGTCAATATTAAAATCCTTAGAAAATCGGGGTGCGCTATTCAGTGAATTTTATAGCCCCCGAAAAGCTAAAAATGCGTAGTTGCTTCAGGCACGTTATTGTAATAACTCAACTTCCTAAACTCGGGTGCGCATTTATGTGACCCAAATCCAAAATCTCAATGTTTAATTAAAATGTGTTACGAATTACGGGTGCATTTACGTGACGTGGTTCGTGACATATTTTAACTAACGTTGCAATTCTCTCACAATTATATAAAAGCGGTTAAAAGCTAAATCTACTATAAGTATGTATTAAAATCATATAATAAGCCGATTATAACAATTGAGCGACCGTGCTAGAACCACGGAATCCGAGGATGCCTAACACCTTCCCTCGGGTTAACAGAATTCCTTACCTAGATTTTCTGGGTCGTAGACTTCGTTAAGAAAGTCGAAATTGTTCCTCGATTTGGGACACCAATCTAAAATTCCAAGTGGCAACTCTGAAAATAAATTAAATAACCTCATTTCGAATAATGTCACTTTAATTGGAAAAACTCTTTTATATACTCCTCGGGGGATGTACAAAAAGAGGTGTGACAACTTGTGTATATCGTCGATTTCGGTTTTCGGGTGATTCGGAATTAATTTGGAAGAATGAACTTCGTTGTTGAAGCTTTAAGTTAAAGAGTTAACCAAATTTGAATTCCATGTGTTTGACTCCGGATCAGAATTTTTATGGTTCCGTTAGGTCCATATGGTAATTTTGGACTTGGGCGTATGCCCAGATTCACATTTGGATATTTCTAGAAGGTTTCAGCACATTTTGGAAAAATTTGAAAATTTGAAGGTTTGGAAGGTTGAGAGGTTTGACTGGAAGTTGACTTTGTTGATATCGGGTCGAGATTTCGATTCCGAGAGTTTGTATAGTTTCGTTGTATCATTTGAGACTTGCACGCAAAATTCAACGTCATTCTGGGTTGGTTTGATATGATTCGACGCGAGTTGTAGAAGTTGAAAGTTCATCAGTTCATTAAGTTCGATTCGAGGTGCGATTCACAGTTTTGATGTTAGTTTATGTGATTTGAGGCTCGAGTAGGTCCGCGTTATGTTATGGAACTTGTTGGTATGTTTCGACGGGGTCCTGGGGGCCTCGGGTGTGTTTCGAATGGGCTATGAGCCATTTCTCCATGTTATTAGATTGCTGTTTTGCTGGTGCCTGATTTCCTTGTTCGCAATCGCGAAGTTCCAGTCGCGAACGCATAGGCCGTTTTGTGACTGACCATTTTTCCTTCTTCGCGTTCGCAGTGAGAGGTCCGCGATCTCGCACGTGTGGGTTCTGCTTCATCGGGTTCGTATTTGTTGTTTTGTGATTGCAGTGGGCGATCATACTGGTGAGGCCAGGTTTATTATTCTTCGCGTTCGCATCATATGGTTCGGGTCACATAAGCGGAGGTCGCTGTGAACCTCGTTCGCATCCCTGGATTCGCGTTTGCATAGTACTTTTGTGGGGGCCAGCGTTATTTCTTCTTCGCGATTGCATGCATTCTTTCGCAATCGCATAGTGCATTTTTGGGCAGTAGTTGTTTCTTCTTAACGAACGCAGTTGCATTTCCGTGATCGCAATGTGCAAATGCCTGGCAGTAGAATATTAATTCCCAATCGAGGGTTTCGTTCCATTTATCATCTTTTGAGCTAGAGACTTCAGATTTGAGCGATTTTTGAGGGGTTCTTCACGGGTTGGATTGGGGTAAGTGTTCTTCACCTAAAATTGATTATATTTCATGATTCCATAATTATTTTTACCATTAAATTTGTGAATTGAATGAGAGAAAATGGAAATTTTGTAAAATCTTTCAAAAATATAAAATGAGGATTTGAGGGGAGATTTGATATCAGAATTTGATAATTTTGGTGTGGTTGGACTCCTATCTGAGTGGGTGTTCGTATTTTGTGAATTTTGTTGGATTCCGATGTGCGAGCCTAGTGTTAACTTTTTAGGTTGACTTTTTAGTTTTCTTTAAAGATCAAAGCTTTATTATTCGAAAATGTTTCCTATGATTTTTATTTATGATATGAAAATATTTTGGCTAGATTTGAGCCGTCCGGAGGTAGTTTCACACGAGAAGATCATTTTAGAGTATCGGTTTAGCTTTTTCGAGGTAGGTGTCTTGTCTAACTTTGTGTGGGGGAAACTACCCTTTAGGATTCGAATTGATTGTGCTATTTGGTTATGTGAAAACCGTGTACGCAAGGTGACGAGTGGGTACAAAGGCTATATGTGGTATTTGACCGGTTTAGGTTATTGAGACTCTTCCCTTTAATTGAATTGTCATGATGTGTTGTGTCTTTCATTGTTGATCTACTCTTATATGCTTTATTGGACGTTGTCAGCACTTATTGTACCCCTTACTTGTTATTTTGGCCTTACAGGCATTAGTTGAAGTTATTGCCTTCCTTATTGTCTTGTTGCTTTTTCGTTGTTGAGTTCCTTCCATGACTCCGTGCCTATTTGCTATTTGTCTTAACCATTTTACTTGCACACCTTAGTTGTCACGTGCTCTACTTGTCCTATCATTTTTGTAATATTTGTTGCATCCTTGTGATTATTACTTGGTTCCTTTATTGCCGTGTATTCATACCCTTTGATTGTAGAATTCTTGTAAATTGAGTTATTAGATTGTTGTTGTTAATTTAAATTGCTTGTGGATCGGGTTGCACGCCGTAACAGGTGAAATACGGGAGAATTTGATATTGATACGGTGGGATCGGGTTGCTCGCCGCAACGGGTGGAATAAGGGGGGATTATGTGATATGGTGAAATAAGGGAGGATTTAATATTGATACGGTGGGATCGGGTTGCGCTCCGTAACAGATTTTATATGTTATTCTTGATATTGATACGGTGAAATAAGAGAGGATTGTGTTGTGCCGCAACGGATTGTATCTGTTATATCTATTGTTGTATTGTGTTAGCTTTCGATATTTATCACATGAGATTCTGAGGACTGATATTTCTGGGTTCGCTGATTTCGAGGATTTAGTTGTTTATATTAGTTTACTACTTTGCCGCCATTTTCTGCTTCCTTTCCTATTATTATTATTATTATTATTATTATTATTATTATTATTATTATTATTATTATTATTATTATTATTGTTATTATTATTATTATTATTATTATTATTATTATTATTATTATTATTATTATTAGGAATTTTGACTATAAACTTCATTACCTTCATTGCCTTCTTCCATTAAGGCTGTAGAATATGAAGGTGGGTTATTACCCTCATTCTGTTGCTTGGACTTTATAAATTCTATGAAGTCTTTATACATAGGGTGATTAGTATTAACACCCGAACTTGAACTTTCTGCTATATTAGCAGATATTAACTTCTGGTTTCCGAATTGGGCAAGGATATTACCTCCTATTTCTAATGAATACCATTAGGAGAAAGTCTACTGTTAAAAACAGTAGAAAAGAGGAATATGAGTTGCCTCAACAATTGGATCTTCTTAATAAATGGACAATTCCTAGGATTCAACCTAAGGTTATATACAAATTAGGTACTTTTAAAAAATTAGGTTTAAAACAAGTAGTTAAAATTACTGAAGAAACTATCATAGTAGATAGTGATCATGCTACGTTCAGATTATTATCTGAAAGTGATTTAGTTCCTTATAGAGGATCTCATAGATTTTTGCATATTGGTTTAATACAAGTTGCTTTTAAGCCACTCACTTTGAGAGGCTTACCAGAGAGTTTTATAGCAGCTCTCAGAGATGGTAGAAACCAAAACTGGAAGAAATCTATGGCAAATTGCTCACAGAATTCTCCTAATTGTTGTCTCTCATTAAGACGGTGTTTCTTAATTTCCTGGTTTAGCTTAATCTCATTGCAAAGAGCTAAACCTTCCTGAGTGTATACACTAATTAACTTGCCATAAGTATAACTATTATAATCTATACTCATAGCAGTACCTCTAAGGGTTTTTCTAATTCTTTCAGCAAATAAAGTGGGAAGTCCATCTATAAACTTAGACTTCCAGTGAGTACTATTACACTCTGGTAATTCCATTACTCTTGAAAGAAATGCATCCTTATACCATCTAAATTCAGTAAGAGTATGACATCTAAGATTCTGAAGCATAGTTCTAATGGTCTCACTATTGTCTGACTATCTTCCTGAAAAATGTTCTATAATATTAAGAACTAAAGAATACACTATATTTTTCACATTCTGGCCGTTTTCTACTTTAACGGCTCCTAAAATATCAGCTCTTTAACTCATCGTCAAATAATTATCCCACCAGCCTTTTAATTGACCAGTAAAACCAGCTATAATCATATCAGCTATATCTTTCTCAGAATTATTATTCACCTTGCAGATTGTACTGTACATAAGCATTCTATATACTTGAATATAAATCTGCCTATCTGTAAAGCCATCAATATTCCATTCATAGATTTCTTTACCACTATAACTCTGTGAGAAATAATTGGGCTCAGGCTCTTCTAATAAGACATCCTGAGGAGTCGGTCTATGATAATAGTACATCCTTTGTACTGGTTTTCTAGCAAACTTCTCTAAGATTTTATTAATCTCATCAGAAAGTTTCTCTCTTCTTTCTTCACTAGAAAGATTTTCTAAATTTAGTGGACTAATCTTAAATCCATCAAACTTCTTATTAAGAAGTTTTTCCAATTCATCAAGACTTTTTAATTTAAAGTCTTTGACTTCTGGAGGAGGTTGGATACTAGCAGTAGCTATTTGCTCCTTACCTTTTGTAGTATCCTTTTTATTAATCTTTTGGACTTCTGCTATAAGCTTGTCCAATCTATCACTGATAGAAGCAACTTGTTCACCCAGAATACTTACATATATTAGTATAGTTATTCTGAGTCAACATAGTATTCAAATTTCTAGCAGTAATAGTACCAGTATTGTCATCAAACAATTTAGAAAAAGTATTATAATAAATTACTTTGTCTTTTTCTCCCATTTGAAAAGATGTTTGAGGAGGAAAAACAGATTTAGTAATGTCACCATTACTGAGCTTATAATCTCTTTCTAATATGGAAATATAACCATTAACATACTTAGACATAAACCAAGGTAACAAAGCTATCAACTTGTTATGTATACTAATATCATTATAAAAATTATCTTGAAAAAACTTTATTATTTTTTCATCAAAACTATCAAAAAAACAATTTCTAAAAAGTTCCCATCTGGGTTTTTTAAATTCAGCTTGTATTAATTTTCTTGCCATTGGCTCTGATACCAACGGGACTACAAGATCGCTTTGATGTAGCTACAGGGAAGGATTACTAAAGTACAAACCCTGTCAAAATTCTAAGTCAGTCAGTAAACTCTAAACCACGACCTCACCTGCCAACCCTTTAACAACCCTCAATCAACGACTTAAAAACGGGTTATGCGGAGGCCACTGGTTATGTTGCCATAACCAGAGCTTACTTTCTAACTTAGAACTGTCTGGGTTTAAACTTTTTACCTAAGCAACATCGGAACAGAAACAGTAATCAAATTAATACTAAAGCATGCTTCAAGAATAGGTCAATAATTCTAAGTTTAACACATATATTTAGCCTATCATTTAGGCTAAGTCTTTAAACAAGAAATTAAAATTAGAAGAAGAAAAATAAAAGTACCTGAGACCGTAGAGATTGTAACCAAACTTTTATTGATATCAACGAGACTACAGAGATTTACAACTGAGAGAAAGACAGAGAGCTATCTGAAACCAAAGCTTCTTAAAAAAAAAGCCTACTTCACTCAAACTGAAACGATCCTTATATAATGGATCGGATTTACAAAAGTCCAAAAATAAATAGTAAGATGGCCTATACATAATTACAATAATGGCCGACAAAGAAAAAGAAAAAGTAAAATCGACAAACTACTTTATAAAAGTAGATTCTTTGGCCGACAACTTTATCTGATGGGGCTTATTGCTTTATTAAAGTTGATTTGTTTTATTACCCTAATAATTCTGACGTAGGGCCTTTAATCAATTCATTTCTTGCCTTTATCTCTTTGTGCTGAGGAAGATTCTTCCGCTATTTCTTTCATTTTCTGCAGAAACTCCTCTAACTCTGCAATATTAACTTGCTCTGTATTGTCTTCTTGTGATTCTTCTAAATAAATATCTTCATTTGTTTTACTCCCTGATGTCACTGAAATATTATCGGGCATTTCAGTATCAAAAATTTTTTGCGAAGTCTTTTCTAACTTCTGCTAAATATGAGGCCACAAGCTCTTCCTTAGATACAACTCCTTTCTTCATCTGTATCTTTCTGCTGATATGAACTAAAGGACTAATTTCCTCTTCAGCAATGTTCTTGCTAGAGTTTTGAGAACTATATTTCTTAAGAGCCTTGTCAATATTATCAAGGGTTTGCTGTCCATAAAGTTGACCTGTTTCTCTATTAATAATGAGCATTTTGCTCCAAAACTTTGTATAAAAAATTCTATTAAGACATGGAAATCCTTTATCAGTATGACTGATTTCCACATCCCATTTCATAATCCAGAGAATAGAGAATTCTATGAAAAAATGCATTAAAGCCATTCCTTCAAAGAAAATATTATCTCTTTGTAGACTAATTAGTCTGGGTGATAATTCCACCCACTGAGTATATAAACTCTTATAATTGTCTAGCAAAATATCAATAGATGGTCCAAATATAGTCCACCATTCACAAAACCAATTTGGTAAATCTTGGTTAAACATATTATCACAAAGTTTAATAAACCAAGAGTGTTTCTTATTAGGATTTTCATAATAAAAAATATTATAAAAACTCTGGATATAATCCCAGTAATTATATTTAACAGAAATTTTCTGTTCTGGATGGATATAATCCTTTTCTTTCAAAGTACTAATTCCTCATTCATCAGTAGGAATTATACGCTTGAATATAATTTTGGAAAAGTTATAAACTTTTTTAGTTGTTGAGGGATAGAAATGTTGAATTTCAACTGTCTCTGTTGAATTTCAGAAGAATAGTATTCTTCATCTTGCAACACCTTTAAATCTTCATCAGTTGAAGATTCTGTGTCACTACTTGCTGGGGAATTATCCCTTGAAGAGTTTAAAAGGATCTTATATAAAGCATCCTTAACACTATCATCTAGGTCAAGGTTCTTAATTTTATCCTTAACCTTACAGTCTTTAGCATAATGCCCTACTTTTCCACACTTATAACAAGCATTGGGCTTAGTGGATTTAATAAAATCCTTTCTCTTCTTATAACTTCGTCTCCTATTCTCAGTCTTTTCCCTTCTCTTTTCGGGATTGACTCTTTTATTTCTCTTATATCTATAAGGTTCTTTCTGATCTTTTTTCTTTTTCTTATGAGGCTTCCTAATTTTGGGAGTATCTATGGCAAATTGCTCACAGAATTCTCCTAATTGTTGTCTCTCATTAAGACGGTGTTTCTTAATTTCTTGGTTTAGCTTAAATGTCATTGCAAAGAGCTAAACCTTCCTGAGTGCATACACTAATTAACTTGCCATAAGTATAACTATTATAATCTATACTCATAGCAGTACCTCTAAGGGTTTTTCTAATTCTTTCAGCAAATAAAGTGGGCTTTTTTTTTTAGAAGCTTTGGTTTCAGATAGCTCTCTGTCTTTCTCTCAGTTGTAAATCTCTGTAGTCTCGTTGATATCAATAAAAGTTTGGTTACAACCTCTACGGTCTCAGGTACTTTTATTTTACTGCTTTTAATTTTAATTTCTTGTTTAAAGACTTAGCCTAAATGATAGGCTAAATATGTGTTAAACTTAGAATTCTTGACCTATTCTTGAAGCATGCTTTAGTATTAATTTGATTACTGTTTCTGTTTCGATGTTGCTTAGGTTAAAAGTTTAAACCCAGGCAGTTCTAAGTTAGAAAGTAAGCTCTGGTTATGGCAACATAACCAGTAGCCTCCGCAGAACCCGTTTTTAAGCCGTTGA
>MCJB01049325.1:12841-41126 GCA_002018475.1 Nicotiana obtusifolia
GCCCGTTGGTATCAGAGCCATGTGAAAGAATAGAGATAGAAGACTAAGTTTAACACAACCTATTTCTAATGAATACCATTAGGAGAAAGTCTACTGTTAAAAACAGTAGAAAAGAGGAATATGAGTTGCCTCAACAATTAGATCTTCTTAATAAATGGACAATTCCTAGGATTCAACCTAAGGTTATATACCAATTAGGTACTTTTGAAAAATTAGGTTTAAAACAAGTAGTTAAAACTACTGAAGAGACTATCACAGTAGATAGTGATCATGCTACGTTCAGATTATTATCTGAAAGTGATTTAGTTCCTTATAGAGAATCTCATAGATTTTTGCATATTGGTTTAATACAAGTTGCTTTTAAGCCACTCACTTTGAGAGGCTTACCAGAGAGTTTTATAGCAGCTATCAGAGATGGTAGAAACCAAAACTGGAAGAAATCCCTAATTGGGACAGTTCAAACTAGTTTGGCATATGGCCCAGTTTATTTTAATGCTTATCCAAATTTTACAGATTTCTTTGAGTGATGAAAACTCTTTGAATGCTTTAATATTGAGCATTAAATTGCATGGTTATGATTATATGCCAGGTACTAAGGTTATATGTATATGTTACAGAATTTATTTCAAACCTTTATATACTTTAAATCCTATGTGTAAAATTATGGATTTTAAAAATGAAACTATTTTGATAGAAACTAATTTTGGTAAATCTAAAGTTGTTACCAGAAGACCTATTAAATGGGATGAAATTGATTTCCCTAAAGAATGGGTCATAGAGGAGGCAATAGCTCCTCGAGGAAATGATAACAGTGAAATCACAGATGTTGAACAACTCTCTGATGGAACTGTTAAGATCAGGTTTAATGAACCAGATCAGACTGATAATATCAGTTATTCATCTAGATTAACTAGATCTAATTCTTCTTATATTTCTCCTGTTGATTATAAAGTAGAGTTTCCTTCAAGAGCATCTACTTCACAGATTAGAGAAAATGATAGAATTGATGTGATAAAAATTAGCACTGATAATATTGCTAGTGCTATACCGGATCCTACTGAATCAGAGATGGATTTTTCAAATGGTTTAACATGAATTGTGACAACCAAATAGATTTTAGTCCGGGTTCACCGGCAAGAAAATTAATACAAGCTGAATTTAAAAAACCCAGATGGGAACTTTTTAGAAATTAGTTTTTTGATAGTTTTGATGAAAAAATAATAAAGTTTTTTCAAGATAATTTTTATAATGATATTAGTAGACATAACAAGTTGATAGCTTTTGTACCTTGGTTTATGTCTAAGTATGTTGATGGTTATATTTCCATGTTAGAAAGAGATTATAAGCTCAATAATGGTGAAATTACTAAATCTGTTTTTCCTCCTCAAACATCTTTTCAAATGGGGGAAAAAGACAAAGTAATTTATTATACTGCTTTTTCTAAATTGTTTGATGACAATACTGGTACTATTACTGCTAGAAATTTGAATACTATGTTGACTCAGAATAACTATACTAATATATATGTAAGTATTCTGGGTGAACAAGTTACTTCTATCAGTGATAGATTGGACAAGCTTATAGTAGAAGTCCAAAAGATTAATAAAAAGGATACTACAAAAGGTAAGGAGCAAATAGCTACTGCTAGTATCCAACCTCCTCCAGAAGTCAAAGACTTTAAATTAAAAAGTCTTGATGAATTGGAAAAACTTCTTAATAAGAAGTTTGATGGATTTATGATTAGTCCACTAAATTTAGAAAATCTTTCAACTCTTCAAGGGATAATTCCCCAGCAAGTAGTGACACAGAATCTTCAACTGATGAAGATTTAAAGGTGTTGCAAGATGAAAAATACTATTCTTCATCAGATTCAGAATGTGGACCTTGTAAACAAGGTGAATGTTGTAATAACAACACAGAGGGTGAATTTTATAATATCTATTCTCAGTTTAAGGATTTAGATATAAATGACCTTACAAATGATAGTTTATTAGAATTATTGAAAGAAATAAAGGATCCTGAGTTAAGATCTCAGATTATTGATAAGGTAAATCCTTTAAAGGATAATAAGAGTTCTAAAGTAGATGATATTTATTCTCGAGAAGGTCATTATACTATGGCTGAAGTTAAGAGAATGTTAAGAGAAAAATCTCAGACCATAGACAAACCTACTACGGTTCAAGACTTAAAAGAAGAGATTAATAATCTCAAAAATGAAGTCTCAAATCTAAAGGCTTCTAATATAGCCTTAGATAAGAGGATTATTAAATTAGAAAATCCTCAGATTACTAGCAATTTAGAATTTAGTACTGATATTACTGAATTAGACATAGGCCTTAGTACTTCTTATAAGAAAGAAAATGATAATTTTTTAGGAACTGTAAAATTACCTGAAAATGAATTTTTACAAAAATTACAGTTCTTTTCTACACAAAAGTTTTTAATAAAAGTAACTCTTTTAATTGATTATAATTTTAAAAAAGAGTTTGTTTCTTTATTTGATAGTGGTGCAGATTTGAATTGTATAAAAGAAGGAATAATACCTTCTAGATATTTTCATAAACCACTCACAGATTAAAAAATGCGAGTGGGCAACAATAAAAGTATTACTTATAAATTACCTGAAGCTTTTATTTGCAAAAATAATATTTTTATTCCTGAAAACTTTATTTTAGTAAAAGATATTCACCAAGATATAATATTAGGTGTGCCATTTATTCATAAAATAATGCCTTTTGTTCATTGGGATGCTACTAGTATTACAGGTCATTACCAAGGAAAGATTATTACTTTTGAGTTAATAACTCAACCAATCCAAAGATTTTTAAATGAAATTATTTCTAATAATATTACTGCAAAGAATAAACAGATAGATTTTCTCAAAAGTGAAATTTGTAGTCTTACTATTGAGCAAGACTTGAAAGCTCCTAAAATAATAGAGAAAATTGATTCAATAAGGAATCAGTTTTCTTTGCAAATTTGTGGTGACCATCCAAATCAATTTTGGAATAGAAAACGTCATATAGTAAGTCTTCCATATGAAGAAGACTTTTCAGAGGGTAATATCCCTACTAAAGACAGGCCATGCCAAATGAATTTTGATTATTTGGAATTATGTAAAAAAGAAATTGATTCTCTAATGGAGAAAGGTTTAATAAAACCTGCAAAGTCCAAATGGTATTGTACTGCTTTTTTATGTTAATAAACATGCAGAACAGGAACGAGGTCTTCCTAGATTGGTTATAAATTATAAGCCCCTCAATAAGGCGCTTAAATGGATCAGATATCCGATTCCTAATAAAAAGGATTTATTAGGTAGACTTCATGATGCTATTATATTTTCAAAGTTTGATTTAAAATCAGGTTATTGGCAGATTCAGATATCTGAATCAGATAGGTATAAAACTACTTTTAATGTTCCAATGGGACAATATGAGTGGAATGTTATGCCTTTTGGATTAAAAAATGCTCCTTCTGAATTTCAGAAGATTATGGATGATATATTTATTTCTTATACTAATTTCATTATTGTCTATATAGATGACATTTTAGTATTTTCAAAAAGTATTGAAAGTCATTTCAGACATTTAGAAACTTTCAAGAAAATTATTATACAAAATGGTTTAGTAATTTCTAAACCAAAAATGAATCTTTTTCAAACTAACATTAGATTTTTAGGTCATAAGATTGAAAAGGGAAAAATTATTCCCATAAATAGAAGTATAGAATTTGCTTCTAAATTTTCTGATGTTATTACTGATAAAACTCAATTGTAGAGATTTTTGGGTAGTCTTAATTATATTTCTCCTTTTATAAAAGATTTAGCTAAGGATACTGCTATATTATATGATAGACTTAAAAAGAATCTAAAGCCTTGGACTGATAGTCACACTGAAGCTGTTAAGCTGATTAAAAAGAAGGTTAATAATCTTCCTTGTTTAACTCTTGCTAATCCTAATTGGGATAAAATTGTTGAAACTGATGCCTCTAATATAGGTTTTGGTGGAATATTGAAACAAATTTGTCCTAGTAATAAACAGGAATATCTTGTTCAATTTTATTCTGAGAAGTGGAATAATTCTCAAAAAAATTATGCAACTGTTGCTAAAGAAATCTTAGTTATTGTTAAATGCGTTTTAAAATTTCAGACTGATTTATATAATCAAAAGTTTGTTATCAAAACAGATTGCAGTGCTGCTAAGTTTATTTTTAATAAAGATTAGTTATTATTATTATTATTATTATTATTATTATTATTATTATTATTATTATGGTGAATTGATTTTTAAGAAGAAATTACTACGTTGAGTCATTATCTCATATCCCGTTGAGTTGTTAGTAACATAACGGTTTTAAGTAAAAGAATTTTTAACGTGCTTATCTTACGTGACACTTACGTTGGGAAACTGTCATTTCATTCGATACTTTACTATTCTTAATAGTTGCCACATTTTACTTTAATGGATTTCTCAAATTAAACTCCTTACCCTATCTGAGGTTTTTACTTTACTTAAAGATCATTACTTTGTTTTATTTTAACAAATTCTATATTTAATTTGGTAACTTATTAAGTGCTTCTTTTTATTTGACATGCTATCTTCTTTACCCAAATGATTTCTAAAATAAATTCATTTTCTTGTTTGATTCCCTACTTTATTTCAAGATTGTCATTATGCTTTATTGTATATAAATAATTCTCTTGAACATTTTATTTAGCAATTTATACGGATTTGATGTACATGATAGCATGTGGACCTTGCCGTGTGAGAGTGATTTAGAAAAATGTAGGATACTTGTAAGATTTGGCAGTTGTGACTTATGAATTGAGATTCAAGAGGAGTGAAACCTCGGGTAGTTCTTGTTGTGACTTGTGTATTAGGAACGAATTGATTGATTGAGTTGTCATCGGTTCTCCTTACTCGAATTCATCCGTGTTTCATATTTATTTTACCCTGTTGTGGCTTTATTATCTAGTTGTTTCTTGTTGCCATTCATGCTTGCTTCTATTATTTCACTGTTGGTTGTAAATTAGTGATCTTCTTGCTATTGGTCTTACATTGAAGTTCTTTTCATTTTTAGCTTTATATTATATTTTGCACAGGTTTACATGTCGGGTAGGTGTCTTGCCCTGTCCTAATCACTACTCTACCGAGGTTAGGCTTGATACTTATCGGGTACCGCTGTGGCGTACTTATGCTACACTTCTGCACATTTTTGTGCATATTCAGGTACCTATGATCGAGTTAATTTGAGACCTATGTCTGCGCTACTGGAGACTTCAAGGCATACCTGCTCGACGTTTGCAGGCCCCGAAGTTGCCTTCTGTTGTATTTTACATCCACTGTTTCCCATTTTCTGGAACAAAGATATACTCCTTATTTATAGTTATTCTTAGAAAGACTTGTGACTTGTACTACCGGTTTTAGGATATTATGTATCTACCTTGGGATTATTGGCTTATATAAAAATTTTCGGTTCATGTTTAATAGCTGTTTAGTAGAATCTGTTATCATTTCAGAATGTGCTAGGCTTACCTAGTTTTAGAGACTGGGTGCATCACGACATCCTACAGAGGAAAATTTGGGGTCGTGACACTGTCTTTCAGTATTAAATGCAGAGTGTAAACAACAATATGGAGCAGTGACATACATACAAAAATGAAACTGAAAGGCAAGAACAAGTTTATGAAATGCATCCCATAAAACTAAAATACGACCTGAAACTAGCGCCTAGAAGAAAATAGTATTAAGTGACCTATCTTGATCTCAGCACATCTATCAATTCCTAATATGGAACTATGGCATCTCTTCCGTGACACATGCTTCAAAGTTGTTGCAGATCCACCCGCTCAAATATGAGACATGTTCCAATTGAAGCTGTCGATATCATCAAAGGAGACGCTGTTTTCCAGTCACTGAATCTACAGCTGACTTGCTTCCTGCTCAATTGTAAAATTAGTTTGAGCATAGCATCAAACAGATTTGAGTAGAAGTCATGCGCAAACATCAACTAAGCCAGCATGCTACAGAAGGCATATCATTCACAAAAATGGCCATAGTGAACCAAGAGTATCCCTCAAGAATTACAGAAATCATATTTGATTTGTTCGAAAGGTGCAAAAGATTTCTTCCCTTCCATAGTATTGTTATTAGATGTTCCCAGGCACCATTGTTTCTACATGTTGAAATGGTTTCTTAACATCCCTTAAAAAGGTTTGTTATCCAGAGAAAAAAACCACTCCTTTTAAGCAATGGATTTAATGGAATTTAAACATCACTTTTTATGAAAAGAGCAAATGATGATCTGGGGACAATTCTCAAAGAGATCTTATAACTGTAAAGTGTAAACAAGAGTGGTTAGGATATGCAGTGGTTTAGTCTGAGTGCATTACAACTGGCAAGTCAGAGTGAGCATTCTACATAAGATGAAACCTGAATATCAGAATACTTGGGCCTTAAAGCTTACATCTGATAGATAAATAAGATGGAATATAAATCAAGTACCAGAAAGTAAAGTATATCTTAAAAACAGCAACAGAACGTGCAGAAGTCGAGCCACATAGTATACTAGTAATAGAAGATAACCAAAAAAAAATAATATGAATACAGCAAACAGATAAGAAGTATACCCGGTCCAACTGCAAGAACTGTCCTTGAACCTGATGCAACCTGCATCATACAAAATCCCGAAAAACATAAGCACGTTACAGGAACTATCAAATGCATAATCAAAAAGAAGGAAGATATCCATCAGCGTCAAAGCAATAAAATCTTAGAAACTAGGTATTAGCTTCCAAGCAAGAGAAACCATATAGCCAACTAGAAAAAAGAAAAAAGAAAAAAAGAAAAGAAAGGAGAATGAAAAACACTATTTTAATGCAAGCTACTAAATAAACAAGGTCTCCCATTTACTACTTAACCCACATAATGGCGAACTCATGTTCTTCTTCTGTGATGCGAAGGATGAGATCACATGCCTAAAATGTTCTTTCTGCAACTGAATGCAGTCAACAAGCATAGGTACTACATCATATCCTTGTAATATTCAGATGTTCTCAGTGGATCAATCAATTATGCCTAATCACAATTAATTAGGATCATTTATGTAAACCATCTGTATCTATTCTACTCTATTCATGTTTAATACATTCCAACACTAGTTTGTCCTTTAATGCAAATTGGAAGTGCTTTAAAACTAGAAATTCACTAATCTACACTTATTCCTACAAGAATATACAAGTATCAACCAGACAAAAAGTCTCTTAACAAACACCGGACCTGACATAAGTTTAATACCAACAACTAGATCTTAATCCTAACTTAGTTGATGTCGCCCATATGGATCATTTCCTTCTATTTATGTTTTGTTCTTAGTTATGTCCACATTAAACTCCACGAGATAGTAGGTATTTTGAAACAACTTCTCTTCTCTATATCTCATAGTTATCTCTCCATGTTGCATAAAAGAGCTTATCTGTGCATGAAGTGCTCTCCCACTACTGCGGAGATAGGTGGAAAGTGGGACGTATACTGCATGCAACCTTCCCCATTTGTGCAGAGATTATTTCCCTGCTTTAAAATTGTGAAGAGAGTATTACCAAAGAACAACTCTACTGTTGTTCTAGGGCTAGCCTACATGTTCTCAATATAATTTTTCTATATTTCACGTAAGTGTCATCAATTTTACATTATTCCTTGGGAAGGATACCTGTGTACGTCCCGCATCAGCAACTACAAAAGTTGGAAGACCAATGTTCTCAGCTGCTTCCTTCAACTTATTCCTAATAGAACATTTTCCGAGCATATAAAACAGTGTCAATCATTCTTCAATGCACAACGACACATTCTTCACAATAGGCATGGACGTTGGAGATGTCCAAGGGCAGAGAAACATAGATTAGGATCACCTGCTTACATTTCTTGCTGATTCTTGCATGTAACGACTATTTTGGGCTGTCCACACTGTTCCCATTGCCTCAAAAGATATCGATCACTGCATCAGGTGATTCTTCCAATAAATTATCAAATAATGCCACTTCATATCTTTATAGTGAAAAAAGGAAGGGAAAAAAGAACTGGTAATATGCAAAAGAAATGGGGCCTTCAGGTTGTTAAAGGCCAAATGCTTTCTTAGATACTTGTTCAGAACTACAGAGCTCTAAAGGCGAAGAATATTTAAACCATCAAAAGATTGTCGTATTTTCGTTTATTGACATGCATAACCAGAAAACATGACGAGGAATGAAATTGAGAAGGCATGTGCATCTACAGTAGAGACAGAAAGCAGAGCTGCAAGGTAAGCACTTCCGGAGTAGAAATGTGTAATTTGGATCAGATATTCTATGGGGCTTGCAGAGGACCAGCACAAATTGTAGTTTTTCCATCAAATGAAACAAAGCTCCTCAGGTAAGTAGGATCTCAAGACATTAAATTTCCAAGATTAATAACAACAACACTGAAATGGAGTTTGTAGCTGCACATCACCAGCAAGGAGCTTAAGAGGCAACGCAGTTGGTGTATTGTAAAACTACTTTATAAAGTTCTGCTCGTCCCTTCTAAGGAAAATGACCACTCAGTGTTAAAGCATTTGATTGTTCTCAATAATAGAGCATAATCCATGTAGAGATACCTTTGCATAAGTTCAGCATACATGCCAGTAGCAGCATCTGCATTGTTCAATTAAAACATCAAAATGTGACAAAGACCATGAAAACATTATGAGAAGCTTGCAAAATATGGAAGGATTGAAACATCAAAATGCTAGAGGTTTCTTACGAGCACACTGCGATGCAATTTTTCCTTGTGCCATTTTCAGGTCTTGTCTGACAACTAATACCTGCCATTAAATTTCTCAAGGTCAGGAAATAGCATTATGTAGAATCCATTCAACCTAGAGACAATTAATTATATACCATCACTATATATGTTACATTGATGACAAGCATCCAGTATCAGCTTCTTTTACCCTTTTGATTTTTTTTTTCTGCGTGCGTGTGTGTGTGTGTGTGTGTGAGAGAGAGAGAGAGAGAGAGAGAAAGAGACAGAGAGAGAGAGAATCAAGTACCTAACTGTTCAATATGCAATACAGTATCTTTTTAAAAAAAAAAAAGAATACAGTACCAACACAGACAACTTAAAGGGAAAAGAAAACTGGATTCCAGCATTTTCAAGATAAGGAAACACAAAATAGGAGTATACAGATAGTTTCTCAGTTTCCGCCTTTTGTTTAGGAAAACTATTTTCATGAATTCCAATTTTGTTTTGCGCCACTCATCTGTCACTCCCACTAGTTGGCAGCCAAAATCACATGTCAAAAAGAAAAAAGAAAAAGCAACACTTGGTAGGAATTCAATTGTGTTCATTTTACTTTCCGGGCTAAGTATTTGATGAAGATGCCAATTTTCAACCCCTCAAAATGTACATGCTCCCTATTAATTTTCCAAGCAACCTAAGCAACAATTTTGACACTAAAGGAAGCATCTTTAGAGCTAGGCATCACGAAATGAAGATTCATCCACCTCGGCAACAGTCAATAAGGCAACAAATTTTTATAGGGGCATCTAATAATTAACATATCTCCAGAGCCTGCAAATTCACTGTTGTAGAAAGAATTCACAAGCAACGAGTTTGCCTGAATATTTATATCCTAGCCAAAAGTCAACTAATACTAAAATAGATCACTAAGGGATTTCCACTTACTTGTATCACCAAACAGTTTTTACATATCTAGTTAGCTTTTGCATTATGAGGACCAAAGCAAGAGTTACCAGAATATGCTAAAAGAAAAAGTTACTGTATAAACTTTGGAAATAATATTACTACTTTTTCTTTAGGGGAGTGACTAATCCTCTTAAAAACTAATTTCTAATCAATCCTTTCATATGCCTATTTTTTTTAATCCACTTTGCATTCCCTTGTTTTACTAATATTTCTCTTTGTCCTTTCAGTATAAGTCATATTACAAACCCCAAAGAATTATCAAAAAATGTACAGATGGAAGTAAAAATACCCTCCACCTTAAATGAAGAAACAAAAAATAGTACCAAAATTTAACTGAAAAGAAGAATGAATAAAAGCAAACCATTTTGAGGTCTTCATCATCAGGTTTAGGTGGGGCCAAAATCTTTTCAGGTTGATTTCTGCTCAACAAATGACTTGTCTTCTTCAAAGTGTTACTACTTTTGGAAGGCTTAGACAAATCCAACAACAACCCAAGAATGAAACCAATTACTATTCCCGGTATAAAATTCTCTGCCTTGAAACTTGCTCCTAACCATTCTTTTTCTTCCTTCTCCTGCTTCCATTGCCAATTTCTTTTTTTAGTATTACCAAAACAAGCAAAAGAAAAAGAGCTACTGAGGATATTCATATACCCAAAAAAAATGCTAGTTTGTTACCTTCTTGGAAGAGTGGGAAGAGCTATTGAAGATACGCATTGAATTTTGGTTGTTTGAGAGGAAGAAAAAAGAGAGGGTGAGTGATAAAGTGATGGGGCTCAGAAATTTTACATATGAAGGTATAGAACGGCGTCGTAGATAGGTTATTGATTGTATTTTTTCCTTAATTTGTTTTTATTTTCTTTTCATACTCTGTTTTAATCTTTGGCAACCAATCCTCTCCAACCATAATATTCCAAAGAATTCTGGGAAAAAATATGTTGGCGTAGCCACTTTTAGGCGCTGATATCAGAGTTTGATCGCATTTCAAATGCATTGGCAACATTGCTCCGACTGAAACGATATTTTTACCCCCAATTAACAACTCAACAATTAATACTGGAGTTTGAAGTCCCATAAATGATTTCTGATTTTTAAATCTTGGCTAGTATAAAGTACATGAACGATCCCTGTTTAAAACAAGGTATATGAAAACAACGTGAAAGGATTCAAATCATTACTGGAGGTTTGAACCTATAAATATTTGAATTTCAATATAGTTTGTTAGAAATTTTACCTTTAAAAGCTTTAAAATACAGTTTCGTAAATTGTAAATTTCACATGTAGAGAATTTTTCGAACTCCATTACATTATGCTGGAGTTTCACTTGTAAAATATTTGAAATCTAGTAACGATTACTGAAGTTGTTCACTGTTTTAAGGATACTTTTGTCCAAAATATACCCGCAATTAAATAGAAAGACAAAAGTTTAATATCTTTTTAAATAGTGACTAAATACTAATAACAGGGATAAAAGTTGGATAGCTACTAATATGAGATTTTTTCGTTCCTATATAAATATTGAAACTTACTTACCAAAATTATCTTAATTTTGTATATTACCTGCCTAAACAAAGATTGCTTACAATTTATATACAATCTATTATTAATGCCTTAAATTAGGGGATTCAGTTGCACCATTTTCCTTTTTTCTCCCCTCTCCTATTTTCCTATGCAAGGATTGCAAGGTTATACTGGGTGAGACCCTCGCGACGTAGCATAGGCTCTTAGTGATGGACGCCGGTATCATGATAAAGAGAAAGAAGAGGTTTGTACGAGGTTGACCGAGGATCATGTGGGGAGCCTTGACTGAGGATAAAGCCCAAGAGTTGGAGGGGAGGTTATCGGCTATGGGAGCCTGGAAAGAGTAGTGGAGACATGAGTGCTATGTGGACGACGACAGCGAACTATATAAGGGAGGAGGCGAGAGAGGTGTTAGGGGTCTCGAAGGGTTACTCTGGCCGGCACAAAGGCGACTAGTGGTGGAATGAAGTAGTCCAAGGTAAAGTGGAAGCGAAGAAGGTGGCATACCTGAAGCTAGTAGGGAGCACAAGCGAGAACGAGAGGAGAGCGAACAAAGAGAGGTATAAGGTAGCTAGGAAGGAGGCGAAGTTGGCAGTCACGGAGGCTAGGACTGCGGCGTTTGGCCGTTAGTACGAGGAATTGGGGGGACAAAGGTGGGGAGAAGAAGTTATTCTGAGTGGACAAGGCAAGAGAGAGGAAGGTTCGGGATCTGGACCAAGTGAGGTGCATCAAAGACGAGGATGGTAGAGTATTGATGGGAGAGGATCAAATTTAGACGAGATGACAGACTTACTTTCCTAGACTTCTGAATGAAGAGAGAGATCATGACACTGTGCTCGTGAATTAGGGCATTCCGAGAGTCACCGAGACTTTAGGTACTGTGGGCGTATGAAGGTCGAGGAGGTCGTGGGGGCTATGCGTAACATGATTAGGGGTAGAGCCAGACCAAATCCCGTTTGGAAGTGTGTGGGTAGAGCAGGCTTGGAGTGGCTGACTGGGTTGTTTAATGTTATTTCAGGATGAAGACGATGCCAGATGAGTGGAGGTGGAGCATTTGTACAAGAACAAAGGTGATATACAGAGTTGTAACAACTATAGGGGTATAAAGTTACTAAGTCATACTATAAAAGTTTGGGAGAGGGTGGTAAAAGTGAGGGTGAGGAGGACGGTGTCTATATCCAACAATTAGTTCAGTTCATATCGGGTCGTTTGACAACAGAGGCTATCCACCTTATTAGGAGGTTGGTGGAGCAGTACAGGGATAAGAAGAAGGATTTGCACATGGTGTTTATTGACCTGGAGAAAGCGACAAGGTCCCTAGAGAGGTATTTTGGAGATGCCTGGAGGCTAAAGGTGTGTCGGTTACCTGTATTAGGGCGACTAAGGACATGCCTGGTTGATCTAAGACTCGGGTTAGGACAATGGGTGTCGACTCGGAGCATTTTCCGATTGTTAGGGGTTACACCAAGGATCTGCGATCAACCCGTTCTTATTTTCCTTGGTTATGGATGCACTAACACGCCACATCCAAGGGGAGGTGCCATAGTGTATGTTATTCGCTAATGATATAGTTCTGATCGATGAGACGCGAGGCAGCATTAACGAGAGGTTGGGGGTTTGGAGACAGGCCCTTGAGTCTAAGGGTTTCAAGTTGAGCAGGACTAAGGCGGAATAATTGGAGTGCAAGTTTAGCGCGGAGCAAAGGGATGCAAGCACGAAAGTGAAGCTTGGATCATAGGTCATCCCCAAGAGAGACAGTTTTAAGTATCTTGGGTCGGTTATCCAGGGGAAGAGGAGATAGACGAGGATGTCACACACTGTATTGGGGTGGGGAAGATGAAATGGAGATTGGCATCTGGAGTTCTGTGTGACAAGAAAGTGCCTATGTTACTCAAAGGTAAGTTTTATAGAGCGGTGGCTAGACCGGCCATGTTGTATGGGGCTGAGTGTTGGCCGGTTAAACACTCACATATCCAGAAGACGAAAGTAGCAGAAATGGATGTGCGGGCATGCTAGAATAGATAGGATTAGGAATGAAGATATTCGAAAGAAGGTGGGCGTGGCTCCTATGGATGTCAAGATGCGGGAAGCGAGGCTCAGATGGTATGTGCACGTACGGAGGAGAATCTTAGATGCCCCTGTAAGGAGGTGTGAGCGGTTGGTTTTGGCGGGTACGAGAAGAGGTAGAGGGCGGCCTAAGAAGTATTGGGGAGAGGTGATCAGACAGGAAATGGCGTGTCTTCAGATTTCCGACATGGCCCTTGATAGGAAGGTGTGGAGGTCGAACATGAGGGTTGTAGGTTAGGAGGTAGTTGAGCATTTTTCTACTTTGTACAAGGGTGAGGCTAGTCTGATAGGGTTTTGTCTTAGACTGCTAGTGGTTTATGTTGTGTTCACACTATTCTCCTATTTTTCATTGTGCAGGGCCTTATCTTCTGGTTGTTGTTAGTGCTTTTCATCTATTCTCTGGTTCTTATATTGCTGTCATTATTTCTATTGTTTTCTGTTGATAGTACTGATATATTATCTCTCTTTTCGTCTTCTTAATCCGAGGGTCTACCGGAAACAACCTCTCTACTCCCTTGGGGTAGGGGTAAGGTCTGCATACATTCTATCCTCCCCAGACCCACTTGTGAGATTTTACTGGATTGTTGTTGTTATAAATTATGGGATTCAATTACACTTTTTTCTTTTATTCTCTCCTCTCCTCTTTCCAATAATGTCTTAATTGTAGTATAGTCATTCCAATAATGTCGAACCATAATAACGTAAAATAGTTCAAGACTTAATTGATAACCAAATGTTATAAAACTATTTTAATAGCTTGAACCAGAAAGTAGCGCCAAACAAAAGCAATAGAGACACTGATGATAGACATCACCTAAACCAGATAAGTTAAATGCCGAAATATTCAAATTTGATACATCTACAACAACATATATGCTAAAAACACGTTTTAAACAACTAATTATATAGTATACAACTTATTTGTAACTCATCTACAACTTTCATAATCGTTTTTACCCAGCTAAAAATAACTGCAACATCATACAATGTAAATACAATTTTCATATAAATTTTATACAAATACGTCTTGTATGTATTTTATATATGATTTGTGTATATTTTGTATGGGGTGTGTTCTTCTTCTTCTCTGAAATTCCAATCAAAACTTTCTCTCTTAATACAATTTTGATACATATCAATAACTTTATGTAATAAGAAAGTATTTATAACTTAATTACAAATTTCATCCAATGCTTCATATATTATACAGTATTTTTATCAACTTTCATACATCATTCAAATAAAAAATATAACTACAACAGAATGCAACTTAAATATAATTTACAGACAATTATAATACAACTCTAATACATCTTCTTCATCTTCGAGTTTCAATAATCAGAAAATTCATCCAAAATCAACTTTAATCTTCACGAAACACCCTTAAAATTAAGATATAAACTCCAAAGAATATTCCCGATAGTTTGCAAAAACTCCCAATTGATGTTAGGCTAAAAATCCATGTTTTTACATGTAATTTGCCTTGCATTATGCCTTGATCTTGTTAATTTTGGTGTGAATATTTGTGACTCGAGCTTAATAATGATATTTATATGTGTAGGGGTCAACTGGAAGTGATTTAAAAAGCTTGCATGCAAATTGAAGTAAAACGGAATAATTTGGAGGAAGAATGACTTTGGTGCCCAGGTTCGCGCCAGGCACCAACCAAAACACCAAGGGCAGAAGAGCACAAAAGTGGAAAAAGTTTGGTGTCCAGGTCCGCGTCAGATGGAAAGCGGGACGCCCAAGGGCGGATTTCGTCCTAATTTGGCTAGGACTTGTTAGTTTAGACCCTACATGCCCCCAACATGTATAAAGTGGTTCTAAACCTATTTGTTTTTAAGAGGGAGACATTATTGGAGAGGCAAGAAGGCTACGGGAACACTTGGAAGCAACGAATCATAAGAGTTTCTCTTTCGTTCTTTCTTAATATGTTTTTTAATGCTTTCAATTATTATCATGATTGCTAGTATGGTTATGAATAGCTAAACTTTCTCATCTAGGGTTTGATGGAACCTCTTGAAAGATGACTTTTAATTATGTTTAATATAATCTAGCCTTTGGATTTCTCTACTTGTTTAACAACGTGCTTATTTTAGCTGATTGAATGACCATCAATTGACCGTGCCTATTTAGTGTGTATTGTTTGAGAAAGGGTGCATATTTAGGTTGTTATTGAACAACGTCACTCCCAAGGTATATGAGAGATCAATAGAGTGTGTTTAAAGATGGGATTAGAGATAACGAAACCTTGGAGTGATCTTAGTGAGCGGTGAACGAGTGCCAGCTAGCGCAGTTCGAGAGAATATGTCTAGTAAATTGTGGTAAGTTGCTCGAGAGAGAATTACGACACCGGAAGTGCTCCCGATCAGTAGAGAATACTTAGGTGATATTATAGGAGACGCGGCGGGAAGGATTCCGACAATTAGGGAAATCATAATTCTAGACCTCCTTAATCTTGTCCCAAAAACTTTAGTATCTTTAGTTGTTAATTTACTATTTTAATTTTCTAGTTAATTAGTAAGAAAACATAATCTTAATATTTATAACCTAGGAATTGTTCGAGCTTGTCTTCTTAGTGATATTTAACAGTTACAACAAAACCTTAGTTCTCTGTGGGGTCCGACTCCGCACTTTTAGACCGGATTTTATTTGTAACGACCGCTTATCCTTTTTAGGACTAGAGTTGGGCGTGATCAGATTTTGGCATTGTTGTCGAGGAACTCACGGTGTAGTTGTAGCTGTATATATTGCTAGGTTTCGAGTTTGAACTTTTATTTTATTTTGTTTTGTTTTTAATTTTATATTATTCTACTTGTTGTTTGAGAAACATGGCATCATGGAATTATAGTAGTTTAGGTGTTGGTAATTCTACTGTTGATCCTCATACATATTGTGAAGGAAACCACCCGTGGCAAAATTATTAAAATATTCCCGAGAGCAAGTTTTGTGCATCAACTCAATCTTATTTGTGGAATGTGTGTGACGTGTATGGTGGTCAAAATGGTCACTTTTATGGTTGTGCTTATATTTCTTATCCTCCCCAACCCCTTACTATGATGGTTCTACTTTTTCTTGTGAAGTTAATAGGAACAAAGAACCCAGGGATGATGGCCTGAAAGAGATCAAGGATATGCTAAGGTGCCTTGTGACAAAAAAATGATGAGAAACAACTGCATATAGAAAGGCAAGACGCAACTATTCCCAACTTGGAGGGTCAAGTGAGACAACTGGTTGAAACTTTTAATGCTCAAGCCAATATTATGGATAATAGCCAAAAAAACGTGAATTAGATGTTGAATTTGAGGCTCTAATGGAGGAGGTCAGAGTAGAACACCAACAATCTATCTAACTAGAATTTGAGGATGCTGACGTTGAAGAAGTAATGCTAGAGTCAGCCAAGGATATTGATAATACGAATTTAGTTGACTCTAGTGTGATTGGTGTTGAGGATGTCAACAATCTTGAAGTTCAGGTATTTGAGCGTGTCAGACCTCATTCCAAACGTTTCTCTACCTTGTGTTCGAATGGTGAAATGAGAATTGATCCTTATGAGCATAAAAAAAAGTCAAGGGAAGAGGTAGATGAGCCTTATATTTTGAAAATTTCAAGGCCGTCTAGGCAAGATGACACTCCACGGTTGAGAGCCATAAAGTGCATGAGAATTTATTTAATTTTTGGCTTGCAAGAATTTTTACCATTCCAAGAGCATAATCATAAACTTGAGTCAAAACTTGGGGTTCAGTTCATAAGCTCAAGGCGGAGGCAAAAAGTAGTTTACATCGTGCCTCAACATTAACTAAGGTGCTTGTTGGGAGGCAACTCAACTTTATCGTTGTCGTTTATTTTTTTCATTGTGTTATTTTTATAGTGTATTTTTTTTATTTTGTGGGAGCATGGAAAGAAAAGCTATTGGAAGGAAGCAAAAGCAAATCAGATGGTTGGAACTAAGTGTGGGGTGCCCCTACAAAGGATCAGGCCTGGGAGAAGTCTGAGTATCCCATGACCTGCTAATGGTTCAGCCTTTGGCCTACCAGAGAGTTCTTTCACCCCCTTGTTATTCATGGTATGCATTTGGGACAATACATAAATTTAAGTTTGGGGGTGAGGAGATTGTTTGGGTGATTTTCTATGATATTTTAGCTGTGTTAGTTTAACTAAAAAAATGGATCTTTTCCTGATGATGGATCTCTTGGACAGTTTCTTGAGGGATTAAGATCCAATTAAATAAAATTCAATTTTATTTATTTATTTGTAGTTAGTCATAGGTAGATAATAATCCACCTTCATTTTTCTTTTGGCATTGGTTCTTTTCCAAGGGATGTAACTTGAACCAGTTATTTTCTTATTATTTTTTTTATTTTTAGGAAATCGAGGGAAGAAAACTTGAGTGCTTTTATGTGCCTTTTGACCTGTTTGATACCAGCATAGTTAGGCCTTAGCATGCAAATTACCTTCCTGACATGTTTTGATGAAAATTGATACCGTGAAAGATTGAATAGCCCGTCTGTGATACTTTCTCTATGTTACTTGACTCATTATTCATGTAGTGCTTTATTGCTTAATACTTCTTGACTTTGTGATTACTTTTCTAAACTTGAGAGTTGGAATCGAAATGTCCCGACTGGGATCACGTGCATTGTGTGATGTGAGATTCCGATTATATTCTGGCTATTCCTGTGTTTGTCTAGAACTTGCCCTGTGCTAGTCGAAGTGAAATACGTAAGCTTTGTGATCTAGGAGATGATGTAGGCGTTTCTTTGATTGTCCATTGAGCTATTATGCCACCATAAATAAAATTATCCTTAGATAGCCCATTTGAGCCAATAAGCTTTTTCTTTGGCACCCACATTACAAGCCGAATCCCATTTTGTTCTTAGTTGAACCTTGTTGAACTTTTGTGTCACAACCCAAAATCCCTCCTCAGCAGTCGTGATGGCACCTAGTTCCTGGGAGTAGGTAAGCCTAACACATAGAGAGTTATATAACAGATTTATACGAATAACCTATTTAACATGAACCAAAAATTTTATATACAAAGCCAACAACCATCAATAGATGTACAATATCCCAAAACTGGTTGTACAAGTCATAAGCTCTAATGAGTTCGCTAGAAAATCTCTAGGTACAACTGTTCCAGATAGAAATAAACAGTACAAAGTAAAATTTAGAAGGTGACTCCGAGGCCTGCGAACGCGACGACAGGTATACCCTAAACACTTGGCATCTTGTGCCCCATTCCAAATCACATCCGCACGAACAACTCACGTGCCAATACTATTAATACCTCATATCTACACGGACAACTCACGTGCTAAGAGAGTGACAATATCTCATATCCACACGGACAACTCACGTGCTAGTAGTAATAATACCTCATAACTGCATGAACAACTCACGTTCCAATAGTAGCAATATCTCATATCCGCATGGACAACACACGTGCCAATAGTACAGCTCACACACAGAAGGCATGTATACAAGAATGCATGTAAATGATCAATAAACATCAAGGTTCATCTTCTTAGACTGATATGGGTGACTAATTATGGTGTATGCTTGTGCAAGTATTCAATCACAGCTCGAGTCAACAAGTAAGATCAGAGACAACGAATGGCACATATGAAACAACAGAACAAAATCGTAATATGCATGACTCACACAAGGTAGACACGCTACTACACAAATATCATCAATAACAATGCTCTTAGGCCATCACAGATCATCACAAATCATCTCCGACATAGCCCCCCTTGTCTCGCTGCGTGAGCAACAATAAAGTAAATGCCCGCCATGTCTCGCCACAAGCCCATAATAATGTTTTCACCTTTTCTCGCCACATGAGCATACCCCACATATATAGCCCGCCTCGTCACGCGGCATGTGCAGATATCAATAATAATAATAGTACGGACAACTCACGTGCTAACACCCCGACAATCCTCTCAACAATACCAGGTGTGCCAAAAACATAAAACAGTATAACAACTCGCACCACATGTGGCCATATGCCACCACATTTCCTTAATAATAATTTCAATACCATGTAACAATGATTTCAAAAAGAATAACTCAACAATAAGAGACATAACATGTAACAATGATTTCAAATAAGAATAACTCAACAATAAAAGAGATAATAAGAATAACTCAACAATAAGAGAGATAATGTGTAACAACGATATCGAATAAGAATAACTCAATAATAGGATAGATAACATATGACAATGATATCAAATAAGAATAACTCAACAATGAGAGAGATAATGTGTAACAACGATATCAAATAAGAATAACTCAACAGTAGGATAGATAACATGAAACAATGATTTCAAATAAGAATAACTCAAAAATAAGAGAGAAAACATGTAACGACAATTTCAAGTAAGGATGAATCACAACGGAATAGATAACATGTAATAAAAGAGGCAAGAACTCCAATTAAAGCATATAAGAGTATATTTGGCAACAAAGGGTAGAACATGAACCAATCAACTTCAAATAAGGCATGTAATGGTAAATTTAGCAATGGAGGTTATAACATTATAAGGCAACTTCATTTTAATGTGCATAAGAAACCTAAGAGTCTAAAACGTCAAATTTCCACATATACCCCGTGTACACACTCGTCACCTCGTGTACACGTCTTTCACGTAGTTCAAATAGTGCAAACAACCCAATTCCTATGGGGTAGTTCCCTCACACAACGTTAAGCAAGATACTTACCTCAAAAGCCCTCAATCAATACTCTAAAATAGCTTTTCCCTTACAATTTACCTCCGCTCGGCTCAAATTTAACCAAAATCGACTTAATAACATCAAATAATGCAAGAGAAATCAATTCCAATAAATAGAGCTATGATCTTTACACAATTTCTCAAAAGTCAACCCCGGGCCCGCTGGTCAAAACCTAGGTCCAAGGGTAGATTTAGACTACCCATAACCCTACGAGTCTATATATGTGTTTTTTTTCAAAATGCGAGTCCAATTCGACTCTTAAATCCCAAATTTTCATTTTTCAGAACATAGACAAAGTTTCTCAAAATTCCCTTTTGATTCTCGTAAGTTTGATGTTAAATCTCATATATAATCATGTAAAATAGTTGAAAATTGATCAAAATCACTTACCCAATGATTGTAGATGGAAAATCCCCTCTCCAAATCGCCTCTTACCGAGTCTAGGGTTCAAAATATGAAAGAATGAGATAAAATCCTGAAATTCCAATTCTTAACCTAGCTGCAGATGTTGCATTTGCGAACAAACGTTCGCAATTGCGATCACATGTTCAAAATTGTGACCAAGGTTTGCAATTGCAACCAAAAGTTCACAATTGCAGTCGTTCGCAATTGCGAAGTACCAGCACCAACATTTCCCAAACCTCATCGAAATGATCCGAAACCACCTCGAAACTCATCCGGAACCTCCCGGACACAAACTATATATGAATTTCAATCATAAAACACGCGACGGACCTGCTCGCACACTCAAAACACTGAAAAGAGATCGTCTTGACCCGATATTGACCATGGTTAAACTCAAAATTTGTTAACTTAACTAGTCTCTCAACCAATGATCCAAAACACACCCAAGCCCCTGGGGACCCCCTTAAAGCATACCAATAAGTCCCAAAACATACACGAACCTACTCGAGGCCTCAAATTCCAAAACATATCATCAAAACCATGAATCACACCTCAATTCAAGCTTAATGAACTATGAATTTTCAACTTCTACAACTCGTGCCGAATCATATCAAATCAATCCGGAATGATGTGAAATTTTGCATGCAAGTTCCAAATAATACAATAGAGCTATTCTAACTCCTGGAATCGTCGCAATCTGAACCAGATATCAATAAAGTTAACTCCCTGTCAAACCTCTCAACCTTCCAAACCTTCAACTTTCCAACTTTTGCCAAAATGCAATAAATCAACCTACGGACCTCTAAATACAAATCCAAGCATACACCTAAGTCCGAAATCACCATGCGAAGCTATTGGAATCATCAAAACCACATTCCATAGTCATCTACACAAAAAGTCAAACTTCGGTTAATTCTTGCCACTTAAGCTTCTAAAACAAGAATCAATCTTCCAAATCAGCCCCGAATCATCAGAAAAACCGAATCCTGCCATAATGCAAGTCATAATACATACAAAGCTACTTGAGACCTCAATCGACCGAACGGAACGCTAATTCCCAAAACGACCGTCGGGTCGTTACATTCTCCCCCTCTTAAACAAATGTTTGTCCTCGAACGTGCCAAGAGTCTTTCCCAAGCCATCAAATAACGGTACAAACTCACCATACACATAACCACGGGTGACCCTATGTTACCCCAATCTACATAGACCCGACAACATCGTCTTAACCGAAGATCATTCCTGCTACTCAAGCCGATAAGCCTTAGAATCAAATTTTCACATCCACTAAGCGCCCTATCATCACGCAACTACTCTGTAAAATCCTCAACTAGCTACGACAGCTCATGCATACATCCATAAGCTACAACCACGCAACATAACACATCACCCGTATGCCTATAGCAACAACTCTGACCACAATAACTACCTATTACCAAGCGTGGTACCGACAAATAGTCTCATATCGACTAGAGCCTTGTCACAAACTTTTACAACATCGACATGATGCAAGCAACACACGAAACTCATAACTACTCACCCGATCAACAAGTCACATCGAACGCCACCCTGGCACATACATTGCAATCCAAACCTAGCAAGCACAACTCGAATATGACTGAATTTGAAAAAAGGAACACATGAGAGGATCGTCAAACAAGCCAAATAGGCAAAACTCCCCGCTGATACCATAGTATGGATCCAATCCATAAGGAAGAAGGAAGACACATGTAACAACCACAACAAATACCTTAATATGACCTCACTGCGGTGCATAGCCTAACACTCACACACCCTTTCAAAAGGAACACCAGGTCCCCATCCTCTACTCGGAACCACGGGTAAGGTAAACATTTCAGCGACTAAACCATTCTACTAACTCAACCTCATAGAACCAAAATCACAACATGTAATAACTTCCTATAGTTGTAGAGCACCCAAACCATAAGTATGGCCAAACCATCCAGAGATCACATAAAATCCTACCGTATTTAACTAATAGAAGGTCCACCCAAGCCTCATTACTCTCAATAGCAACCAAACAATAATGATAGACATGGGCTATCACAATAGAATTCCCCAACGAGGGTGAACACTTGAACATAGTACAAGACTCACAAAACATAACCATATCTGAAGCAAGGTAGGATGAATCTTACCAATCAATGGAACCAGATCAAAATAATACAAATGTATCTCTGTAATCAATCGAAATCATACCTATAATTACATCATCTATTGCATCAGCCTCCGCCCAACTAGGAAAAGCATAACAATTGGCTCGACCTCCCCCTCTAGGACGACCTCTACCCGCCTGACCTCCACCCTAGCTGGCGGTGCAGGTATAGCAATATTTAGAATAGAACTCATAGCCTGAATACCCTGCTGTGACACATCTGTCTGGAGTCAGGGAAAATCTGTCACTATGTGGCTAGTATCTCCATACTCAAAGCAACCTCTCCGCTGACGTGGCTGTGGAAGCTGTTCGGTACGGGTACTTTGGGCCCCATGGATATCTGAAACACCGCGTGAAGCTTGAAGTGCAAACTGAACTGACTAACCCACAAAACCTCTACCATGACGTACCTTGCCTCCAAAATAGGGATCAATAGATCCTCCCGATCCACGAGCCCTCTTAGCCTCCCTGTCCTCTCTCTCCTGACCCCGCATACCCTCTAATCTGCGAGCGATCTCTACCTCTTTCTAAAATGGAACATCCATCTCTAACTCTTGAGCCATGTTGAATCGAATACCATAATTGAGCCCCTCAATGAACCTGCAGAATTGCTCTCTAACTATAGAAACCAAAGCAGGTGCATGCTTGGACAATCATTGAATCTAAGAGCATACTCTGACGGTGACTTAGTACCCTAGCGCAGCTACTCAAACTCCACATGCATGTGCATCCCGAAGGGTCTGGGGAACAAACTCTCTTAAGAACATCTCTAAAAACTGAGTCCATGAAAGTGAAGCTGCATCGGTTGGCTACGTTCTTGGTAAGCCCTCCACCACTGATACGCTGTTCCCGACAGCTGAAAAGTAGTAAAAGTAACCCTGCCCGTCTCTACAATACCCATGCTGTGGAGAATACGATGACACTTCTCTAGACAACCGTGTGCATCCTCTGAAGCTAAGCCACTGAAAGTAAGAGGACGATACTTCTTGAATCTCTCAAGTCTCAGCTGCTCCTCCTCATATGCCCCTGGCCTGACCTCTGGCTGAACCAGAATAACAGGCTGTGCTGGTATGACACCCGAAACATGACCAATGTGGACCCGCTGCTCTGGAGTACGGGTGGCGGGAGTTTGAGCTCCTCCCCCGGTCTGTGAAGTAGCTGGTGAAAGCGGAATCAATCCCGCCCGAGCCAATGTACCAAACATGTTTAGGAACTGCGCTAAAGTATCCCAAAGTCCTGGGGTAGCAACAGTTGCCTTCGCTACCTGTCCCCTTATGGGAGCTACTGGTGGCTCCTCAGCTGCTGCTCTGGTAGGTGCTCTAGCTGTAGCACATGCTCCTCCTCAGCCTCAGCCTCTACCTCTAGCAACACGAGGGGCAGCGTCATCAGTAACTGCAGCTCGTGTTCTCACCATCTGTGAGAGAATAGAATGACAAAAGCTCAAACTCTAATCAATAAACTCGCACGATAGGAATGAAATAAGTGAAGTTTTCCTAGTAGTTCTGTAGCCTCTCAAAGATAATTACAGACGTCTCTGTACCGATCTGCAAGACTCTACTAAACTCGCTTATGACTCATAGCACCTATGAACCTAGAGCTCTGATACCAACTTGTCACGACCTAAAATCCCTCCTCAGGAGTCATGATGGAACCTAGTCGCTAGGATTAGGTAAGCCTAACACATAGAGAGTTATTTAACAGATTTATACGAATCAACTATTTAACATGAACCAAAAATTTCTGTACAAAGCCAAGAACCATCAATAGATGTATAGTATCCCAAAACCGGTAGTACAAGTCATAAGATCTACTGAGTTCGCTAGAAAATCTCTAGGTACAACTATTCCGGAATAGAAATAAATAGTACAAAGTAAAATTTTAGAAGGTGACTCTGAGGCCTGCGAACGCGATGAAAGGTATACTTTGAAGTCTCCGCCGCAACTCACAATCTAACTAATGACCAGCGCGCTCCGAAGTAGCGAGCATGAGTACACCAAAACGGTCTTCCAATAAGTATCAAAACTAACCTCGATGGAGTAGTGACAAGGAACAGTTAAGACACCTACAAGATATAATAACCTGTACAAGTACGAAAATTAAACGAACAAGGAACAATTTCAATATAAAGCGAAGCATGGTAAAAATAATAAATGCAATTGAAAACTAGAAGCAACAATTAGCAACCAGGAACAACAGGTAATAACGCTGTAAAGTAAGTAGAATACAGTTAAAATTCGGTGAAACCAAGTAAGGGAAAACATGTAACAACCCAATAGAACAATCTCTCTCACACAAGGTTTATTCAAGAATTTCCCCGATGTACCACACATCATAATCACAATCACGGGTCCCAAATCACGAATCCTAATAACTTCGCATCTTGTGCCCGCATTACAAATCACATCCGCACGGACAACTCACGTGTTGGACGGACAACTCACGTGCTAATACCATTAATATCTCATATCTACATGGATAATTCACGTGCTAAGAGAGTGACAATATCTCATATGTGCACGTACAACTCACGTGCTAGCAGTAACAATACCTCATAATCGCACGGACAACTCACGTGCAATAGTAGAAATATCTCATATCCGCACGGACAACTCACATGCCAATAGCTCGAGTCAACAAGTAAGATCAGAGACAATGAATGGCACATAGGAAATGATCCGCTCAAATTACACCTTAAGAATAGTGTAAGCGATCGATGTCAAATATAGTAACCCAACTAGGTTGGGGTCGAATCCCATAGGGAATAGGCGTGAAACGAATATCTGATTAACGTAGTATTTCACTTAGTCTTAATTCGATCAAGTAACAGGATAAAATATATTGATGTTGAATACGTAACTATGATTAAACTACTAAGTGCAGATTGAAAAGATTAATTGAATAAATTTATGAAGTCGAGATACTAAGGTTGTGATCCCCCTAATGTAGTAGAATGTATTGATATTGATATTAATTCCCACTCTTGATATGCAATTGGGTCTTAATAGTGTGCTATCCAATATTTTCCAATATCTAGACAACGTATCCTTTCATGATTCTCCCGAATACATTAAAGTCGAAATTACAAGTACCCAATTATTTGCTAACTTAAAATCTTCTTATTCCTAAGTGATTTTATTAGACAAGGGTTAAAACCTTGAATCGTCGTTACTTATTTCTACCAAACCCTATCTCCCTTTTCCAAGGTTCAATAGTGTAAATTGGCACCCGTTAATATTTGCAACCACTAACGATTCAATTAAAAACGAGAAATAAATAAACATCAAGCTTCTTACGAAATTGGAATCAAAATCAATTGTTCAATAACATTCTACCCATCTAGGGTTCACAACCTTAGTATTGAAATTTAGCTACACATATTTAGACTAAAGAACAAATAACAGAAATTGAATTCATCTTACAAAAAATAAGGATTTCCAAGTTTTGATCACCCAAATATCTCTCTCTAGTTGAAATTAACCAAAAGCACTATGTTTGTACTCTAAAATCTGACCAGTCTCTCTGCACATAACCCTAGAAAGGCTATTTATAGAGGCCCAAAAATCGAGGCGAATTGAAATATCTGCTGGGCCGACTTGTCTTCTGCGATCGCATTCCTGTCGCATATCAGGAATGCGGTCCGCAGAATATGCATCTCGTATCGCAGACTGCCCCAGTACTCTTCCTTCCTATCGCATTTCAGAATGCGAACCGCAGATTGATTCTGCGATCGCGAATGCGATTGCTATTCCCTTCGATTTTTTCACCTAAGACTCTGTCTGCATCTGCGGCGATAATGCGATGCGCATTTTCATTCTGCGATCGCATTGTCGACAACTTTCTTCTGCTAACTTCGGCTTGAGTTTCTGCCTGACTCTGCGATCAACATTCCAATTCTGCGACTCGCAGATCCACTATGCGGACGCAGAATTACTCCTGTTGTATCGTTGGCCTCTTTTCTTGCCTTGGCACAACTTTTGGCCTTCTTTTCGCGCTTTTGGGTTTCTTGCATCCATGTACTGAAACTAAACGAAAACTAAGTAAATAACGTGATAATTATCAAGTAGAACAAGCAATTTCTAATCAAATTGTATCAATATGTGCCGAAATTCCCCGGCACATCAGGAAACAACACAAAAACCAAAATATGCATGACTCACACAAGGTAGGCACACCACTACACAAATACCATCAATAACAATGTCCCCAGGACATCACAGATCATCACAAATCATCCCCGACATAGCCCCCCTTGTCTCGCTGCGTGCACAACAAGAAAGTAACTGCCCGTCTTGTCTTGCCACATACGGATAATAATATTCCCACCTTGCCTCGCCACATGCACAAACTCACATATATAGCCCACCTTGCACGCCGCATGTGCAAATATTAATAATAACAATAGCAGGGACAACTCACGTGCGAACACCCTGACAATACTCTAAACAATACCACGTGTTCCAAAAATATAAAACAATATAACAACTCGCACCGCATGTGCCCGTATGCCACCACATTTCCTTAAAAATAATTTCAATACCACAACCACACATAGCCCTCGGCTCAACAACACTAAGTACAGCAGCAACGATAATAACCCGGGAGTACGACAAGTAAATCAACAAACGAATTATAAAAGCACAATGAACGGAAGAACAAGCTCATAATGAAATACATAAAAAGTAATAATGGCTTCAAATAAGAATAACTCAACAATAGGAGAGATAATGTGTATCAACGATATTAGATAAGAATAACTCAACGATATGAGAGATAACATGTAATAATGATTTCAAATAAGAATAACTCTGTCACGACCCAAGCCGGAGGGCCGCGACTGGCACCGGACCCTACTCAACGGGCACCGGCGTACCCTTCATCTAACTTTCCTTATTATCTATAAGGCTTGTCATATGCATATAATCTCGAACAATAATTATAATGAACCGAGACGTCATGCCATGATACGAACATATTTATATACATAATATGGCCAACAAGGCTGCAATGCAAAACCATAAAACAAAATACATACGTTTGCCGACAAGACAATTCAACTGTACATAAGTCAACCCATCACTTGTCTATGCATAAATTGACATTTGTCTATGAGCCTCTACAAAAACGTACATAATGCAACCTATGTCGGAACAGGGCCCCGACATGCCCATAATGCCTACAACAAAATGCATACCAAGACTGTGGCAACTCCGAAGGATAGGTCTCGCCAATATCTGCTGAACTGGGTAGCCTACTGTGGTGGGGGAGCTTCGTCTATCTGCCCGCTCGGACCTGCAGCACGACATGCAGCGTCCACAAATAAAGGACGTCAGTATGGATAATGTACCGAGTATGTAAGACAGGAAACATAATGCAAGAACAATAATAAGCATCAGGGTAAGAGACATACAACCTGTACCATCTGAATGCCTCTGAGGGCGACTAACCATGTCATGCCTGACATGCATATGCATATACATATATTTACATCCTTTTGAAAATCATCATATACATATATACGCCTCTGTGGGCCTCATCATCATCTCATACATATGCCTCTGTGGGCCTCCTCATTATCATACCCAACTGATCAGTGGTTGCACAATAGGTGCCATACCCGGCCGACTATAGCACGGCTCGGTAGAGTAAAATAGCTGTCGACT
>MCJB01049326.1:0-23085 GCA_002018475.1 Nicotiana obtusifolia
TATTATAATTATTTGCTTATTTATCCAATCTCTTTGAAAGTTTTGAATGCTCACTTGATGGCGTACGCGTATTTGTGAATTGGATCGTGGGACGGGGTTGAACACTAAGGATGAAAGGTTAAGTTTATATTGTTTGAATAATTAATCGGTAGTAGCATGTTTAGGCCGTCATTATCAGGTAGGCAAACTTAGGATATTTTAATTAATTCTTGAGGCAAGAGGTTGTTCCCTTAGTTATATTTATCCGGGGAATGCCCCGAGGGACTTGTATATATTATATTCCGGGGAATGCCCCGAGGTGTTTGTATTTGGAGGCTTAAAGAAATTTGTAGTATTTTAGTTTTAGTTTTATTTTATCTTTTATTAGATGGGAACGACCTCGAGCCTCATGTGTGTTTGTTTTTTATGTGTTCGTTTTATCTCAATTCGAATATTCTAAAAGCCAACTAGATTAAGTACGCAACCGTGATTTTTCACGGGACTCGGGGAATGCCTAACACCTTCTCCCCGAGTCAAATGAACCCCCTTATCCAAATCTCTGGTACGAACTTGACTTCAAGTCTAAGTTCTAAAATGGTGGCCTGACACACCGGAACTAATCGTCAGGTGGCGACTCTAAATTTATTTTGTCACTATAAAAAATCTTTTTTCGAATTTTTATTAGATCTTTTATTTATTTGAAAGGTTTAGTAAAATCTCGCTCAAAAAAGAGGAGTGACACCCACCGCGGTAGGCTATCCAGTTCAGCAGATATTAGCAAGATTCATCCTTCGGACTTGCTACAACCTTGGTATGCATTTTGTATAGGCATGTTGGGCATATCGGGGCCCTGTTCCGACATAGGTTGCATAATGTATGTTCTTGTAGAGGCTCATAGACAAATGTCAGTGTATGTATAGACAAGTGTTGGGTTGACTCATGTACAGTTGTATTGCCTCGTCGGCAAATGTATTATGTTATATAGTTTTGCATTGTAGCCTTGTTGGCACATTATGTATATAAATATGTTTATGTCATGGTATGATGTTTCAGTCCATTATGACGTTGTTCGAAACCGCATGCGTATGACAGGCCTTATAGATAACAAAGAAAGTAAGATAGCAGATATGAAGGGTACGCCGGCACTCTGAGAGCAGGGTCCGGTGCCTTGTCACGGCCCTCCGGTCGGGTCGTGACAATAGGCCTCCTCAGCCCGCCCTGGTTCAAATAGCAAATGAGTC
This sequence comes from Nicotiana obtusifolia, assembly GCA_002018475.1. Classification (NCBI taxonomy): domain Eukaryota; kingdom Viridiplantae; phylum Streptophyta; class Magnoliopsida; order Solanales; family Solanaceae; genus Nicotiana; species Nicotiana obtusifolia. Next base: position 1,221 of record MCJB01049326.1, read on the forward strand.
AATAGAATTAGGAGGTAAATTGTGGTACCATATCATAGCTCCCCTTGCCAGAGTCTCCCCAAATTTTTTCAACAGAACAGACTCGATCTCATCGTCCTCCAGGTCGTTCTCTTTGATAGCACATGTATACGAGGTTACATGTTTGTTCGGGTCGGTTGTTCCATTATACTTGGGTATTTCAGGCATACGGAATTTCTTGGGGATCGACTTCAGAGCCGTGCTTGGTGGAAAAAGTTTTTGCACAAACTTCCTGGAATCCAAGCCTTTTAACACCGGGGGTGCTCCTGGGATTTGGTCTACCCTGGAATTGTAGGTTTCTACCTTTTTGTCGTTTGCCTCGATCTTTTTTTCCCCTGATTCTATCCGCTTTGTCAGCTCCTCGAGCATTTTTTATAATTTCGGGGTTCACCCCTGATTCATATTCATTCGACCTTCCTACGACTGATTCGTCCCTGCAGGTAATTTCCTGGTAAGGACCGGGCCCAACCCTGTTTGGTACATGGCTTCGGTTTTGTAACTGTGCTATCGCCGCCCATTGAGCCTGCAAAATTTCGAAGATTATTCGTAGGCTGATCCTGTCCCCTTCAATGTTTTGGGGGTTTCGAGTTACCGATCAGACTCCTTTATGAATGCTATTTTCGGGGTCGGTAGGCGGGTCCGCATCAACAGCCACGTGTGAACTAGCGTCAACACGATCTGCAATCGGGATCTCGTTACCGGGCATCGTGTTTTTATTTTCACCTTGGTGACCAGACTCGTTGTCAACATTCAAAAGTGTCGATTGAGAGTTTGACATTTCTGTATTATAGCCTGGAATCAAAGACACTTCAAAGAGCAAGTGAGAAGCAGTATGTGCGTTATGAAAATTTGTATCAAATAACCACTATTATCCTTTGCCCTATGGTAGGCGCCAAACTGTTTACCCTCAAAATCGGATAACAATTGAATTTATTCGCGGTTTTAAGGATATGAGATCTAATTTGATACAAAAATGAGAAACCAAATTGAAATTAAAACTACTGATAAAAAATGAATACAAACCACACAAGTTGGGCAGTGTTGGCCTTATAGGTTGATTCCCCTTGGGCCAAGAAATGTTGCAATCGGGGTCAAAAAAAGAATAATCAGACAATAATCGCTAAAGAGATCAGTAAACTGCTTTTTTAATGATAAGGAATATCCTCCATACAAATAATTAGACCCCCCTTTATATAGTAAAGGAATCCTATTTTAAGTACAATTCTATATAAGGTAAAAAATCTCCTGATTTGCTAATTAAGCAATTCCATTGACTCATGCCGAGATTCCTGCCGTGATGCTTGACCTGCTACAGATATTTTGGCCTTCCGTTATTTTGATTCGATGATCTTCCCTCGAGCATGTTCGGGGTCAGGATCGGTTCTGAATCATGGGCTTAGTGTTCTCGAGGACAGACATTCTAAACCTCATGTTCTGCTTCGATGAAACTCGGGGTCAATCTTTAACCCTTCGCATTCCGAGCCCGATCTGCCGTGCAATAATCGAGCCCGATTTCGACCGTATACCATTTGCTTTCACATGCGACAAAAATCAAATATAGGAGTACTAATTAGAGTGTGTGCAAAGATAGTACTATAAGTAGTGAGTTAATGAAATATCTATTGAGTCATGCAATGATTCGTAAGGAAGAGTTGCATTGGCAAGTTTAAGACAATATGCAAGCTGCAATTCTTCGTGTCCTCGTTGCATAAAATTCCATTAGAGAACTCACTTTTTTCACAATATATTTTTTGTGTGTGTGAAGTAGTTGCCGAATTCAGTGACAACTCAAGTTCGTGTACAATTTTTTTGTTATTGCTAACAAGGGAATCCCAGCCGCTCGGCAACCCGTGCGACGGTATCGACCTAGGAGGTTTGCAAGTGGGTTTCGACCCTAGACCTCCCATCGTGTACATTTTATTATAGTTTAAATTTCAAATTTACTTTCTTTTCTTCCATTGAGAGATCCAGCAAACAGTTAAGCAGGTCATAATATATTGTTTACTCCCTCAAGCAACTAAATAACCACATTGAAAAAAAGCTTACAGAAATCATTAAAAATGAAAGCCAAGGATCGACGTTAAACGTTTTTTTTTTTTCTCTCTCTTTCCTAATGGAAAAAACTACTAGTATACTATAGTAATTAATTAACATAACTTTAAGCTATAAAGATTGGGTTCTTAGTCCATATCCATGTCTTGTTTCTCTTTCAAAAGCCCAAATGTACCCGAAGATGGTGTCTCTGGAAATAAAGGAAGAGGCACTGGGACTGGACCCATTTCATCCTTAGGAAATAACGGCAATAGGGGTAACATAGGAGGAGTCATGACACGAGGAACATTCTCATGATCGGAGACGGATTCAGGATTTGAAATTATAGTAACAGGCAAAGAAGTGGCCGAAATAGAGACTTGTGTTTCATTAAAAGGATGAAAAATAGGTTGCATTCCATTTGGAATAACACAATGGTGATAGAAGCAAAGTCGAATAGCTTGATGACGGTGCAATGGCTGATTATTCATACGATGGAAACTCCTAATGCACCCACAATTTGCACAAACGTATGCTCCTTTAGTTCCATCTTCGCCACTTTTCACAAATTCACGACATCCATCAAACAAGTAGTGACCGTGCTTTTTAGAATGGTTTTTTAGGCACTCACCATATCTAATTGTCATTTCAGTTGGAGTTGAGCTTGATTTGCTTGCCATTTGCTGAAATACACACGCACTAGAAGGGAAGGAAAAAGAGTACTTAAAATAAGGAATTTTGTGCATTGGTTTTGCTTTGTGTTTGATCTCTTTAAATATTGAGTGTATATAGTAACAAACAATTTTGCTTAGTTGTCAACAACTGTTCAAATTTTTGTTTACATTATTAAATGATGAGATGAGTATTAGAGTTTATTTCAACTCATCCAGATGATTTTAAAACATTTCATATATCCTAACACTAATAAAATTCTTTTGTATATATTCATTTTATAATCATTTAACTCTTCAAAGTTTTGATTTTTTTTTTTGGTGATATTTATTAATCAATTTAAGTTTCTGAGCATTAAGTTAATATATTATTTTACTATCACCAATGGAATATAGAAATTAGATAATTTTTTATATTCTTAGTCTAGTTAACCACGATATATAGTAATATGTACGTGGGACTAGAGATCTTATTAATTATGGGGAAGTAGTTCGTCTTGTTAAGCACTGAATCCAACGGTCCACATCACTCTAGATACCTTAAAGATGTCATCTGGTATTTACATTGATGAGAAAAATTAGAACTCTCATATGGTATTTAAATTGTAATACATAACTTTATTTTAAGAATCACTGATTAAAAGTTGAATACTCGTTAACTAATTACATAACTTTATTTTAATCGCTGATTAAAAGTTGAATTCTCGTTAACTAATTACAGTTAGTGCTTCGATGTAAATTCCGGATTAGCTGTTTTCTCTTATTTTTTGTACTATTTATGTCGGGATGAGGTTGGGTGAGTATTGCATAACTATATTGCATGCCTTTTTAGATTCTAGTGAGCATGAAAACAAAACGGTTAGAGAATATATTTTACTTATTTTGTCACTATTTGTTAAAGTAACACCAGGCAAAACCTTTAAGAAAACTTGTGTTAGGACATACGACAAAATAAATTTAAATAGGTGGCCACCATATATCTCTTCAAAGTATAGAGGAAAAACTGAAATTTACTTCTATTTTCCACAAATAGATTTGGAAAAATAAATAAATTTGTGACTTAGCATCTGATTTTGTGAATTTGTGTGGGATAGTTGGACAGACTCTCTTCCAAGTATGGCAAAGAATGTTAATTGCTCAGTTATCTACAACATTACTGACTCGCACCAATGTTTCCGTCAAATTAATTGGTGCATGACAAATGTTTGTATTTAAAAATTTATGATTTAATCATATATTATCATGTTATTAATTAAATTATCTAACCATAATAAGGTGATATGAATATATGATACGAGTAAATTTTAACCGCCTAGTAACCCAGGCAAACACCAATGATCCAGCTAAATCCTTTTGGAATAATCATCTTGAAAACAAAATTTCTATGATACTGGAGTTACATATACAACAACACCAACCAAAAATTTCAGTTTGATCCTATAAATAAGATTTGAGGAAGGCAGTGTGTATGCAAACTTTACCCCTACCTTATAAAGGTAGAGATGCAGAGTTACATATATATGGTTGACTTCTTATTTCAATTTACGTCTTGAGCATGCATTCTTTGCATTAGTGTAATATGCGCCCGATCTGTGATATATTAGTCTTAGTAAAAACTTCTCAATATATATATATTGGAGATAGGAAAATACAACAGTTTTGCTTTAAAAATATTTTCGTCTACGTCGCTCAATCTAGAGGCGACCTGTTTTGTTCTTTTTTTTTTTAAAAAAAAAAAAAAAAAAAAAAACTTCAGGTGATATCCAGACCGACCACAAAGAAATTATATTAATGAATGGAGTATATATATGTGTATGTTACTAATCTACTGCGATATGATTGTAGTAGGCTCTGTTTTTTTTAAGTTTTCAAAAATAACTTTAGCAACACATCAGAAATATGAACATTTAACTTGCACTCCTTTTTCGGTCACTACTATTAGAAATCCGGAAAAAAGCGACCACGAAAAGCGATCAAAGTTGGTCGCCGATTGGCCAAAAACCAACCAAAAAGCGACCAAACAGGTCTGGTCGATATTAAGCTGGTCCCTTTACCTTAGGGACCAAGTTGGTCGCTCATTAGCGACCAACTTTGGTCTCTAAGGTAAAAGGACCAAATATTCCGGGTAAAGAAAATAGCAACCAACTTTGGTCGCTTTAATATTTTAATAATATAATATTGACGATGGTCTCCACATGTAAATTACGTTTTTTTATTTATTATTAATCATAAAAAAGCGACCAACTTTGGTCTGCAAAGAAAATATTATATTTTAAAATCTGAAAAATGGAGACCAAAGTTGGTGGCTCTATCATTAATTTTTTTGATTTTTTTAAAAATAAGAGACCAAAGTTGATCGCTATTTTCAATAATTAATTTTTTTTTAATTATAAGCGACCAACTTTGGTCGCTATATTTGCAGAATTTTTTTTTTTTTTAAAATGGAATAGCGACCAAATGTCACGACCCTAACCCCCAAACCCGATCGTGATGGCGCCTCTCGTGAAGACAAGGCCAGCCAATTTAACCAAAATTTCATTTTAAGCAGTTAATTAACATGAAAACAATATAAGCGTGATTTAATAGCAATAATTCGCGAAAATATAGCTAACCATAATAAAAATCATCCCGACACAGCCCAAACTGGGGTATCACAAATCATGAGCAACTATGGATCCTGATACAAGTATGCTAAATACAATATCTGGCACAACTGTTTGAAGAACATAGAAACAATAAGATAAGGGAGATACGAGGCTGCGGACGCCAACAACTACCTCGTAGTCTCTGAATCACCGCCTAGACGGGAGGAGTCAGCACTCCGGAGCGGAACCAACAACGCCTGAATCTGCACACATGGTGCAGGGAGTAATGTGAGTACTCCGACCCAGTGAGTAATAAATATAAATAACGACTGAAAGTAAGAAAGCACGTAAAGCACAAGGCATTCTATAATGAAGCAGTAAAACATCATTTGAAAATAGTAAATCAGCGAGAAATCAAGTAAAATCTCCTTTCAACAAGTAAAATATGTAATTTTTCAGGTAAATAATGTGAAGTAAAAAAAAGATAGAAGATCGCCCCTCGGGCTCAGTATCAACAAATCCGTCCCTCGGGCAATATCGCAGAACAGTACCAGCCCCTCAGGCTCAAATCTCAGAACAATACCAGCCCCTCGGGCTATCACATGGAACAGTATCAGCCCCTCAGGCTATCACATAGTACAATATCAGCCCTCGGGCTATATCTCACATCACAATGGGTACCCGCGCTCACTGGGGGTGTACAGACTCCGGGAGGGGCCCCTTACGGCCCAAGCGCAATATCAAGCCACCTCGTGGCATCAAATCTAGGCCCTCGGCCTCATATCAGTCAAGCCACCTCGTGGCGTATATAAAGTATCTCAGGCCCTCGGCCTCATATCAGTCACAAGCCACCTCGTGGCATATAAAGTATCTCAGGCCCTCGGCCTCATATCACTCAGTATATCCTCACATCTGGCCCTCGGCCGCACTCAGTCAGAAAATCATCACAAGCCCCTCGGCATAGTAAAAACAGTAGTCTCAGCCCAAAAACATCGTTAAAATATTATTTAAGTCTAAAAAACTGAGTAAAAGTGGCTGAGTTGTAAAACAGTGGAAAACAGCATGACTGAGTTCAAGTAATAAGTCAAAATAGTGAGGAAACAGTAATAAAAATTCCCCGAAGGGTTCAAATAATTGGCACGAAGCCCAAATATGGCAATCAACCCAAATCATGATGATATCAAATAAGTTTCAGTTAAATACGCGGTAAAGTTGTAGATAACTGAGCAATTAAGCGTGCGTGCGTATCCATATATATATATATATGTGTTATATATATATGTATATATATACATATATATATACATATGTATATTATTTTATTATTTTCACCAGTTTACGACCAACTTTGGTTGCTTTTTTTTTTTTAAGACCAACGTTGGTCGCTAAATTTTGGTCGCTTTTTGCAGGACAATGAAAAGAATAATAAAATGTTTGTTTCTTTGAAATAATTTAATTTAAAAACTTCTCATATATTATTTTTAATGACAAGGTGTTATAGTCACAAAAATACTATAACGCGCTTAAAATAAAAAGGTTTTAAAAAATTTCTTTTTCTTCGTATTAACTTTGTGTTTACTCAAATATTATCACATAAAATAAGCTAAAACATATAATAAACATTAAGTTTATCAGATCTGAAAGATCTATATGAGTTTGAATTTGCTACACGAGACTTAGTCTCTATTTGTTATCATGTTTTCTAGCATTATATATCATTTGCCTATCCTGTTAACTATTAGAGCTCTAGTTTTTCGTTAATCTAATAAGGGTTTTAATAGTGTTACCCATTTGGCTTTTAACCTAATCTGAAATAAATGTACAATTAAATGATGGATTTACTCAACAGAAATTAAATTAGTATTAGACTTGAGACGTGCTTGTAATGCGTGTTTAATTAAGATAAAAGTATACTTCATGAATTACATGCTCACACATGCAACATATGTTTGAAATAATAAGAAGTACATGCTCACATGAATTACGTGCTTACCACCAGAGTAAGTTATCTGCAATAAGAATTAACTGTAATATAAATGTACAAAGTTTAAGGCTAGATTTTACAACGAATTTTAACAAATAATTGGAAAAGCTTTAATTTTAAAAGACGTCCTTCCCTCACCAAATAATCTCGGTCCAAATGAGGTCAATCCAGCTAGTAGGATTAGACAGGTCTACCTGTATACTAATATGCTAAAAGAAATGTGATTAAATATAAGAAAAAGGCGTAGAACTTATAACTTTTTGCCTCTATATATATGTGCAAAATTATGGATGTCATTCTTTTAAAATATAATGTCTTTGCATAATTGGAATTCTCATGTGTTCTTAGACTTCAAGTATCCAAATTTGAAGGAGTGCATTTTTTCAGGTTTAATTAAAAAGGTCTCTGGTAATCATTGGGAGGTCCTTATATCATATATCGAATACACATTAACTTCAGATTAGAGGTCGACCGTATAAGACGATATTTGAAAAAATTAATAAGCTAGTCGAATTAGCTTATAAATACTTTTTAACTTATCTGTGAGTTTATAAGCACCAAGTACTTATAAGTGAAAATCAATCAAAAGCCATAAATTGATTACTACTTAGGATTTTTAGTATATGTATAAACCTTTTTGACTTGACCAGACCTTTTACTATTTTATCTTTTGATATATCTTGTAATTATGCAGTGTTGTGACCAAGCCATTTGTAATTATATATGCAGTGTTCCTGCAATATAGTTATGTGTTTTTTCTTTATATTACCCGAATTATATAGCATAGAGATACACTTCTCTTCTTCTTAATGATTTCACAAGGAGAAATAAGTCCGTTTCTACTATCAGTTCCGACGCACCTTCCCATATTGAATTGCTCTTACTTTAGCTTTCTAAACTAGAATTAAAGTTCTTAACGTCTAAATTTTTTATACCATCAGATTAAGAAGAATTTTGTACACTACAGTGCAAAAATTAATTAAATTAACTAACCCTTTAAACTATATCATGTCGTTGGGGACAAATAGGAAGTTTGATCAATTCTTCATCTAACCCCCAGAACCTTGTACGTACATATATACGAATTAGTTTAAAGAAAGTTGTAAATTTGTTTAAAGAAATCTAATGGATGGATATATAGAACATTCGATTACATTATTAAGCAATCCATTGGGGGTACTGTTGGTCTATGTTGCTAAAGTTTTCAAAAATGTGAGGGGAACGTTAAACTCTAGTCTCAAGCATAGCTAGCCAAAAAATATGCAACTTTAATTTATTAGTTTCCCTAAAACAATGCCTTATCAAATCTACTTGCTTATTCAACACCATCCAACATTTATCAGAGATAATAAGATCGGTGTTATACATATTAATTACTCTCTGATCTGTGAAAAGATCGGTGTTATACATATTATCATGCTTTTTAATTAGAGAAATTAAAGTTACCAGAGGCTGTAAGCTTCCAAGTTACGTTGCTCTATCTTCGCGAATTTGATTTGGGTTTCACTCTATCATGTTAAGATCTTCCGTGTTGTAGTCTGTGGTAATTTCTCTCAATTAAAACCTTTGTAAACCACCAAAAAGAATGAGAAGCAAATCGATTCACACACACACACACACACACACATATATATATATATGCTTACAAAAGCATTCTATTACTCAGAATATACTAGTATACATGAAATTAATGCTGATTAAAATATACTCCTAAATCATTTTCCACTACTAAAGCCTAATTATCTAACATCAAGGGGGAGAGAGTGAAATTGTAATATGGTGAGAAGAATGTGTGAAAAGTATTGTTTTTTCTGTGGAAATCATCACTACTAGTTGTTGATTTTATTAAACCGAAAAGCAAAAGACAAAGGCATAAGAGGAACTAGACAGAAAACCTCTATGGAAATCAAGTTCGGGAGAAAACTAAGAAAACCTCAATTCTCTATATATCCCCACCCGTTTGCCATCAATATGATCCATTTCGTCCATACATAGAACAATAATATACTTATCTCGAAAGTAGACAAAGTGAAATTGCACCATATATGCGACTTCTACTTGATTTCCTCTAATACCGCCAACACTTTTGGAATTGCATGTTTATATATACTATATGAAAAGGGCAAATTAAAACATCTTTTTTACAAGTACCTACAAACAGATTTTAAGAACTTTAATGTCGCGGTTGCATCTGTAGTCCAAATTTGTACGACAAGTTATATGATATGGGAGTTTCATATGTCTAAGAACAAGGCAGGAACAAGGCCATGTATGGGGTAAAGCTAATAAAGCACATGCTTTAGGCCCCCAAATTTTGGAGGCCCCATTTTTTATCAAGAGGTTTATTTTTTTAAAAATTACTTTCAAGTAAAAAAAAAGTACTCCCTCTTTTGATTACAGGGAAAGATATTTATTAATAATTGTTTTGACAAAAGAATAAACCCCTAGACTCGGTTAATGTAACGTATCAATGCAAAACTTGTGGAAGAGATCTGACAAGTGAAATCATTATTATTCTTTTTTGTCTTCACTAATCAAAAATTGTGTAGACTTTTTCACTTTCTGCATTACTCAATCTCTTCTTTACCTTTCTCATCAAAAAATATATACTATTATATACTTAGTTGGAAAAAAGGTTATCCCTGTAATTTGGTACATTATCCATGTTTATCCTTGATTTTACTGTCCGTCTAAATATGTCCCTACCTTTAATAAAATAAACAAAATCACTCCTAATCCTAACGGATGTCCATGACCCTCAATAAAAATGACACGGTGGACTCCATGTCACTATTTATTTTTTATCAGTAAAAGAAAAATAACTAAACCCACTAAAATTAGTCTTCTTCTTCTCGGCTAATAACTAAACCCACTATTGCTGCAATTTCAAGGTTCTAGTCCTGCTCCACAAAATTGTTCCATGAATTTTCAGCATTGACAGTCACCGTCCGAACCACCACTCCAACCGTCTTCCACCAAAAAAATATCCACCAAAAAGCTTCACTAGAAGCCACCTCTATAAACACTACCTGTCACTCTCTTTTTTTGGGGCGGATCTACACATTAAATTTGGGTGCTCGAGCACCCATTAGTCTCGACGCAGAATACGTATAGTTATATAAAAAATTTGAGAAAATTAATATAAAAGATGCAAAAACACCCATAAAACAGAAAGTCTGAGGGTTCGATTTTATCTCCCAACAAGACTTTTAGAAGCAGGCCAATTATTTCTATTTTCCCCCCTTACATTATCAAGCTATATTCTCCTTTTCTTTCTTTTCAGTTTTCACCAACTACTTTTTTTATCCAATACTACTTTTTAAAATTTATTTTTGCTAACTTTGTTTTATCTTTTCTTATTTTACACAATCTAATTCACTATAAAGAAAGAAAAAGAAAAAAGACTCCAAAGTTCGACCTCAAGACAAGCAATTCCTCCCACAAGGACAAACCCATAAATATATCTTTTTTCTCGCCAGTTACGTTATCCATCGTAGTTTTATGATGTCCTTAATATTAATACTATGTGTATTCTTGTTAACTTTTTTCATCATCATGTTCAAATAGTTATGTTTTTATATGATGTGATTGGTAATAACTTTGTGCCATAAAAAATTTAAACTTAAATTCCTGAATCCGCCACTGCTCTTTTCTCCCATCTCACGGCTCCTCTCTATTGGCCATAATCGGCCAGCAACACTCTTTTTCCACAAAAAGAAGGAGAGCTAGGTCCAGAAGAAAGAAAACCTCCGTCAAAGTCCCTTTACCAGTGACCCGCTGTTTCTCTTTAAAATTTCACCCCAGACCAGAAAAATCTTTTCGCTCATCTTTTTTTTATCTAGAACAGTGCTCTTAATGGGGTGTTAAGGATTGAGAGCCACTTGAACATCGAGAGAAATCAGTGGAAGAGGTGATTTATGAACAGAAAAGAGAAAGGAGGAAAGTGAGAGCTTGAAAAATAAAAATTGGTGTGAGATGTTCATGGAGAATATAGTGAGAAAAGAGGAAAAGAGGGAAAACAAGGCGCTACGGAAACTAAAAAAATTCTGAAAAGGGTAAAATTTTTGGGTGGAATATTCTGATGAGGTGAAGAAAGAAGGGAAAGGGAAGGATTTTCTAATTTCATTTATTTTTTTCCTTTTATTTTCTCTTACTCTTTTTTTTTTTTTTTTTTGGACACACATAGAGTCCACCATTTCTATTTAATTATACGTGGCATTTTTTTAATTGAGGGGATGCCTTGCTATAGTGGACATCCATTAGGGTTGAGGATATTTTTGTTACTTTTTTAACTGCAGGGACATATTTGGACGATAGTAGAATTAAGGATAAACGTAAATAATTTATTAAAGTAAAGTGACAAATATGACCTTTTCTCCTTTTTAGTATGTTTCTCCACATTATGCAATATTTTTTAGATATATTAAAGCAGCAAACATTTATTTTCAGATCAGTTATTGAATCAGATTAGATTACGTTATTCTAACTTTTCATATTATTTTTCATCTAAAATTATTTTTCTTGATATTTCTATTACTTAAGTATATGTTGTTCTTTTAATATTTATTAGAATCTAAATATGTCAAACCAAAAGCATGAATTCGATTATTCAAAACTTCAAAAAAGAAGAAAAGTTGAATTTTTGAGGACTATATATATATATATATATATATATATATATATATATACACGAAAGTTCTTCTTATTTGTAAAAAAATTAATGTCTCTCGTTAAAGTTTGGCTTTAATTAGGCCCTATTAGTATTGAGCCCCCCTTGGGCAAATCATATCTTAGTTATCTTGATGATTAGTTTATATGTGAACGCACGTACTGTACTAATTCAACAATTGAAGAAAACCATTTTGTGGAGAGAGACCATAAAAATAACCAAAACAACAAACACATATTAGCTTTCAATTCAGAACAGAAACGATCGATACCATTCTTCAGAAAAAGGAAAAGAAAATAAAAGGTGGGCAGCTAGCTAGCCTATACTTGTATTACTGTCGAACCCTAGCTAGCTTAACAACCCACCCAAAAAAGCCAAAAAAAAAAAACAAAAAAACAAATTACAAATAATAACAACGACAATAATAACAGCATAGACGCGTTCTGCTCCATAGGAGAAATTTAAGAGTCAGAGTCGGAAGATGATTCATCGTTCTCCAACTCAGTGTTGCTAGCACCAAAACATGATGATTGATCTCCCAGCTCATGTCTAGCAGTTAATGTTGTTGCTATTACCAGAAATTGATGATTCATCGTTTTAAGAACTTCCGCCCTATTATTCATCCAACGTTCAATGGTATGATCTACTATAGGTTTTCGTCTGGACACGTTACTATTGGTCTCTTCCAGCTGTTTACTAGTATTATTCTTCTTATCTTCTTCCTCTTTATTCTTCATATTTAACCATTCTAACTCTTCTGTTAGAAGCCGAACCTTATCCTTCATTATTTCTGAAACTACATCCGAAGAAGAGATAGTACTTTTCCTCTTGCCACTCACAGCAGGAGACTTACTTCTCTGCCACCGTGGTGGTAGTGGCGGCAGTGATGCAAATGTCTTAGCTATTTCAGCATCCATTACTTCCTTACCTTTGACACTACCCCTTGTTACCGTCACAGGTTGATGCACACACTGTAGATTGATTGAACCTGTAGAAGTGTTTTCAACTGCAGTTACCCTAAATGATTCGGCGAGAGAGTTCACGTTGGCATTTGAACTTTCCATGTTTGCGTCGGCTGCAGGAGCATCTGGTTGGGTGGGCGGCGGCGGTGGTGGAGGGATGATTGTTGATGAAGGTGCGGCGAAAACAGGAGGAGTAGAGTAGACAAGGCGAGTGCCATCATAAATCTGTATATGAGCGAAAGAACACAAGTAATTAATTAGGCTTGAAACACGTCAGATAAGCTTATCGTCACTCTCTTTCGTGAAATTGATATAAAGTTAAAAGGGCAAACAAATTTAGTGCATATGATAAGCAGGGCCGGATTTAGAGTGGAAGGGATTCCCATACAAGACAAAATTCATTATGTGTCTTTATATATTATATTTTGAATTTCTTAAACATATATCAAAAACATAGTTCAATAATCAAGATGATTTAAAACTTTTATAAGATTGCTAATTCAATGACAAGCCTTTTGAAATTCTAATTAGGAAAACAAGAACTATTTTTTAATTTGAAGTGTTAAATCCGAAGAAGAAAGTGAATGTTTCTAGGGAAAAAGAGAAAAGTAATCCCAAAATAGATGTAGAACTAGAAGGAATTTTTTTTTTCCAAAGTGAACGACTATCATAAAGGAGAAAAAAAACCAACTTATTCAAAATGAAAAGATTAAAAAAAATCAAAATGAAAGGAAGCATCATTTCATTTGAATGCAACTAGTTTTAGTAGATATACCAAATCTTTTAAATTTCTAAAGAAAAGTTGGTGATAGATGCAAAATTAGAAGGTAGATAAATATTCTCTTCATAGTGAATAACAATTTATAGGAAAGGAAAAATACATCATTTCATATGAAAACAAAGATATAACTTCTCGTCCAAGTTTTTTTTAAAAATAAAACCTGGTGTGGTGTAACTGGAGGTGGGAGATTGCCGGTATCCAACCTACGGTGAAAATTTCTAGAACAGCCGCAAGTTTGACAGCGCATAGCTTCTGTGCTACCGGGAGGACCCCCGGGAGCAAAAGCTAAGCAGCCATCAGTGTCATAGGTCATGGCACCTGTTAAGCGATTGCGAATGCACTCACCATAAACCGCTGGACTAATCATAGGCCTATTGTTATTAGCCCTAGCAGCTTGATTAGCTCTGAGCATGTTGTTATTAGCCATTGATTAATACTAAGTTTCTTTTACTCAAGAAGAAGAGGAGAACTTAATTTGATTGAGAGGTGTGGTGAAACTCGAAGAAATGGGTACTCTTATATATAGAAGAGTTTGTTGAGGTTTAAGGTGTTTATTGTCTTTTCCTTTTTACGGCTGGGGTGGGGCCAGAAGTAGAGATTAAAATGGAGATGAGATTATATTAGGGTAATCTCATATCACCCTTTTCAAATTAATAATAGTGGTAAAAAGATTTAAGTTATATACATAGGTAATACATAGATTCTTTTATTTTATACTGTTTAGTTTAACACATGACAACATGTTAATTAATATTTAATGATTTGTAAAACTTTGTGTTTAACAATTTTATAAACAATCACTAGCTGCTATAGCAAGCGTACCCTGGGCAACGTTAATTATATCTATGTTTGTGAGTTTAATTTTTTTTTACTGGAACTCTTGTTTAATTGGTAATTTTATTAATTAAGGAGATGCATCGGAAAAAAATTTAACCTCTTATGAGAACGTTTGGTTCAGATATCATATTATTCGGTAATAAGAACTTGATTATTACTAGTAGAGTATACATTGAACATTGTCCTAAATTAATTGACTACTTGAAGAGCAGATTTATATTAATTAGATTGTATTACTGTAATATAAATAATTTGGAAGTTTGTTTGTGCTTATTAAATGTAAAAACACCTCATATTAGAACTGGCATTTCATACTTATCTTAAAAATCTAGCTGACTGGGCTACACTTAAGCAGTTAAAAAAAGGCCATTGGTTAGGAATATTTATGACGAAACAAAGTAAATTGAAACTCCATTATATTATATCACTGGAGTACACTTCAAAATGAAAATAAAAAGAGAGAAAAAACTAATAGCAATGTGATTAAGAGAGTTGGGTTGCGATACTATATATGTATGAGTAACTAAAAATGAGGTCACAAGTCATAACTAGTGTCGCTTCTTTTTATCTTTCTATGGTTATGTTTGTAGTTAACTTTAGAATGTCTATAATTAATATCTTTCTTTTTCTGTTTTGATCATTTAACTAACCAGACTAGTTAGGGATGTAGTTTAGCAGTTATAATAACTCCTTTTAGATTCTCAACCACAGAAACATATATTATTTTTTTCCTATTTTTTCCTATTCTGAATTAATGAAGATGCAAAACATTAAGTAAAGCATGTCTCACTCAAAAAGGAACTCCCGTATATATAGCTCAATTCTGAAATTTTTCCTATTTATTAAACCAAATAATTAGGCATTTAAGGAATGGAACAACAAAAAGTGATTCGAACAAGCAAACTTATAATTAAACAAGTAGAACATATATGGTTTTCTCAAGAAGGGACTTGAGAGAATGATCTTATATAGCTACATTGTTTTTTTAGGCCCAAATCTGCGTCTGTTGTTGTCAATCCAATTCTTCAAGAAATAGGGAGTGATTCCAATCTCTGCACAAAAGGGTTTCACTTCTTCATTGTACTTTGTCCACCTCCACCCTATCTTCTCTGCAAAAGCCTTCACTCTTTCCTTTTGCTCTGAGTTAATCCTCTTTCTTTTGGTTTTGATCTGCTCAACTACTTCTATCTCTCCTCCGCCCATCTCCGTTGTCTCTGCTCCCTGTGGTGGGGTGGCAACAACGTTGTTCTTGTCGTACGTTTGACCAGGATGAATTCTTGACTGTTGTTGAGATATTGGGGTTGGTGGAACAACGATGATACGAGAAGTTCCTGATTCAAGAAATAATTATATAAACAAAAGTGTTTTTTAACATAATGTTTGATCGAGCAACTATCTAGAGATCTAATTGGGTTTGAGTGTCACCACCATTCATTTTCAATAAGAGCTTTCATGTACGGCTTGACTATGGCAAAAAAATTTAATTTTAAAGAGTAATCTCAAAAAAGATCACACAATACGATAAATCAGTTCTAACATATGTTTTATATGCAAATTTGATTTTCTTTCATGAGTCAAATATATGTTCGAAATGGTTATACTTGAATCCAATTAAATCTCTAGCTAGCTATTCTGATACTAAATTAAAATTATATCTCTATCTCATCTAAAAATTTAAATAAAAAAGAAAAGATACAAATGCTTTTATTTATTAATTTGTCACATGTTAGTTAGGGAACTGAATTTGTCTCCCAAAATTTAGACTTTGACTAGCAGGGGACGAAATTTAAAGGGTAGCCTCAAGAAAAGGCGTGTTGTTCAAGTGTTCCGCGGATTATAATCAAATAAATAAAAATGTGTTATCTCGAAATATTTAAATTATTAGATGGGAAGATCATACCATGGTTATGGTGACTATTAGAGAGGATAGGAAGCTCCACCTCTACCTCCATCTCCATTTTTCTATGGAAGCTTCGATGGCAATGGCAAGCTGCGCAGATCAAAGACTCAGGGATTCCATTTGGACAAAACTCACCACAACCATCAACTGCATAGCCCATCGCACTTGCTGCATAATTGTGCTTGCACTCACCGTACTTCACAAGAAAGTGTTTGTTGTTTGAAGCCATATATCGACGAGAGAAATTAAAGGACTGAGACAAGTGAAGATATATAGGATGTAGCGGTGAGGTTCAAGAGGGGAAAGTGAGTGTCGATAATATAAATAGTGAAACAAGGAGAGAGGTGTCTGCTTGTTATGGCTGCATGGCTATTTGAGGTTTACTAGAACATTAATTGCCATGTGGAATTTATATATTATATATATATAAACAAATTAACCTATATATAGAACTTGATGAAGCCAAACGTGTGATGTAATTAAAAACAATTGAAGTCCAGAATTTCCATGTACGTGGTCTTTCTGTATATCAACTTGCTTTATAGCTTTCCTCGCCAGAAAAGAGAGGAAGGAAGAAAAAAAAATATTAAAGGAGGAAACAGAAGGAAAAGACATTGTATATTAGGACACTGATATAGTATTGCCACATGACCATATAGAATCCACTATGTAACTACATTGAGAAGTTCTATCGTCAGGAAAGTTATAAGCAAATAGGGAAACAAGTTTTGAATCATTGACATGATCAGAAAAGTACACGTTCAAATGTTAAGCGTGGAATTTATTTATACTACTTACTATAAACTGCTTTGCAGGTTTATAATTGCATGAAATTATTCAGTCCATCAACATTTCACGTTTAACATGTGTACTTTTATGAAAAATAATAGTAATAATAATAATAATAATAATAATAATAATAATAATAATAATAATAATAATAATGCATATATAACTTCAGCCAATTATTTATATTAAGTAACAACAAATTGAGTTAGTGAAGAAATTAATATATATATATATATATATATATAATTATTATTATTCTTATTATTATTATTATAAAGCACAATTGACGTGAAAAAATAACACAATCATTTCAATGCTGACAGCCAGTATTATTACATTACCAACTGAAATTCAAAATGATTAAGCATCATCTAATATGCAAATGATCAATTTACCTTAGTTAGATATAGTATAGAAATATGCAATGTAATCGTATCCTATTTAAGACCTCTTTATAAGCAATGTTACAATGTTTATTTTCTTTGATGCTTTGATTGCTCCATCATGATCAAAATCGACGTTGATATTCTTTTTGTAAGTGCTACATCTAATTGTATATGTGAGAAAATATGTTGCGGAAAATAAACTCCTATATTTGTCCACGTACTTTATTTATTGTCATTGTAAAATACAAACTTGATAAAAATTATTTTCTAACAAATTTTAAAAAATTATACTTTATTTGCATATGAGTTCTCGGAATAAACATAAGCTTGAGAGCACATTGACCTATCATGATTTTTGTATATATAATATTATTGTTACAACCTCTACGAATCATCCTTTATACTATTACATAAGTCATTTGAGGGGTCCAAGTTTTTCTTTAGTATTATAAGTGCAGTTTTCTTCAAAACTAACTTACATGCAAAAGAAGATTATTTTTAATTTTGTCTGTTATGCACATACATGACACTACATTGCATAAGATAGTACTTCCTCTGTTCCAATTCATGTGATATACTTTTCTTTTTAATTAATCCAAAAAAAAAATGATATCTCTCTATGTTTCCTACGTAAGAATTCTACTTTAACATTTCCATTTTATCAATGGTTTATAATACCACATTAGTTTCTATAGTTTGTTCCTTTATAGTACATTAGTGCTTCATCGTAGGGGTGGGCATCGATCGGTTCGGTTCGGTTGTAAATGTTATCGGTTCGGTATATCGATTATCGGTTTATAAATATGCTGAACCAATAACCGAACCGATATCGGTTATCAGGTATCGGTTTATCGGTTATCGATCCTTATCGTTTACCCGATAAGAATAAAAAATATCCAAAAATTTCATATTTTTTTAATAGAAATCGTGATCATATTATTGAGAGAAAGGAACTAAATTTTTGCTCTTAAAAAAAAGGGGATCAAATTTTATTTTTAGAAAAGAAAATTTTCTTTGCATTTGAAAATCTCACAGAATGATCTCAATTTTCAAAGTTATACGTTAGTAGGAGTAAGGAATAAGACATTCAACAATCTAATCTTACTAACTATCTCACTGCGGCGGGCATAATTCACAATAAAATAATAAAATCCTAATCTTGTAAATACTAAAGAAGCAGTGCAATAAAAGAAACAAATAGAAAAACTAAAATTTGAATAATTAATTCTTTAAAGTTTAAAACTAAAAATCTTAACTAAGGAATTCAGATGAGAAATTCAGAAAAGTTTAAAACTTACTCTAAGGATTAAGGTCTGAAGATGAAGAGTAACTGCCAAGAGAATTGAGAGAATGAAAGAAGCCGTAAGGTGGCTTTATAGACTTAGTAGGTAAAATTATAAATTTATTAAAGCTTATTGGGCTATCGGTTAAACCATTAATAAATTGAGCAAACCGAGACCCGAACCGATAATCCAATAGTCAAATAACATTAAACCGTTATCTAACTATTTACCAATAACCCGATATCGATAACCCAATAGTATTTTATCGTTTCGAGCTATCAGTTATATCCTATATATGTCCAGCCCTACTTCATCGTCTATTGAACATGTCCTGAAATGCTCAGTTAGCATTTCAAAGGACGGATTTACATGGACCCAAACGGTGTCGCGTTTATATATAAATAAATAAGTAAAAAATATATAAGATAAAGTTATTAAAAGTGACATCATTTGACTCGAAACAGCTCAGTAGTCCAACGGTTGACAGCTTCATGTTGGTGTTACAGGTCTTGGGTTAGAATTTTCTTGGCTCCTCAATATATTTTTCGACTGTTTCACTTAATTTGAACATGTGGCTGGTAGTTACTGGCCTATTGCTGAAAATATGGGGTTGTTTGCCCTCAATTAGCATAAAAAGTAGTACTAATTCTTTGTCTCTCTCCATGATAATTCTTTATTAAGTGCTTGTACTCCACTATATGTTTTTCGACTGTTTTACTTAATTTGAACACGTGGCTGGTAGTTACTGGCCTATTGCTAAAAATATGGGCTGCATTTAAAAATTGTTTGACCATTTTAAAAATTACTGCTTATTTGCCCTCAATTAGCATAAAAAGTAGTACGAATTCTTTGTCTCTCTCTCGATGATAATTCTTTATTAAGTACTTGTACTTTTACTTTTTTATTTTTTTATGATTAGAACTGTGTATCTATGACGGTAATTTTGAATTTATAATTAACTTTTTTTTGGTGTATTTAATGATTTTGGGAGTTAATAAAATTGTTAAATATAAATTATTGTCGTGATGGTCATGTTAAATAATTTGACTGATTCATATGATTGTAAATGTCGAAATTAGAGTATATGAGTGTGTAGTATGGAATTACTCCTAGTTTATGGTAGTCTATTTTCTAGTTATAATAAACTTATTGGATTTATCTAAGAATAAAGTAGATACTTGAATTTTTTATTCAAGTTAATTTACAATGAAGAGATACTATCCTACGACTTTCAAAATTCAAAAATCAAGTTCAACATCATAAGATTTATCTAACTTGAAAGAAATGGCTAATGAGTCGGAACAACATCAACAAAGTGAAAGAGTCAATTTAAACTCTTTAGAGGTTGATCCTGAAGAAAGATTAACAATTCGAAAATATCATCCACATGACAATGATGCAATACAAAGAACATATCTTTAATTTGAGTTGTCTTTTTATAATATGATTTAATATATATATATATATATATATATATTTATGTAATTTATTCAATTGTTCACTCTGTTAAATAGTGATAACACTTACGAAAAATCCTGCGTACGCCGTCAGCCCTTCACTGTGTGAGCACCTGAGTAGAGTAATCTGAATGTGAACTACTTGCATGAGCACCTATTATAGTTTGTCATATAGTTTTGATTCTCATTGTAGGGGGAACTATACGTACTGTTATTTTCAAATGGTCGCCTTTTATAGTTTACTCAAAGTTAAATATAAGTTAAATTAGTCTACACTTTTTACTCTTATTTTCTCTCTGTTGAAATTACAGTCAGTTCTTAACCACGGCTCTAATTGAATTGACGACTCATACAATCTTTCTTTTAAAAATAAATTGCACGGCTAATATTAGGTATTTTATCTTCATTAAACTTATAAATCAGGCATTAATTATAGCTTTAATTAAATTTTATTATCACGATCCAAAATTCACTACAGATCGTGATGGCGTCCAACGTCGCCGTTATGCAAGCCGCGACTTAATTATTCATTTTTAAAAAAATCATGAATCTTATTTAGATAGGGAGGCCAGTGCATTAAAATAAATTGTAGTTACGTACAATTTAATTAAAATAATAAGTAAAAGTGTATCAATGTAAACAATCCATAAACAAATTCTAGAACACCCCTAAAATCCGGTGTCACAAGTGCATGAGCATCTATTAGAAGGTACAATAACAATACAACATCTGTCTGGAATACAAGTTACAGGAAAATGTACATAATCCAGATGGAGACTCTGTATGCTGCGGACCATAACATGGGATGCAGCCTACCGTAAAGTCCCTGCAATACCCGCGCCTTTGTGCCCGAAGACCACCAGATATATACATACCTGCACAATAAGTGTAGAAGTGTAATATGAGTACGTAAATTAACGCGTACCCAGTAAGTATCAGCCTAACCCTGGAGAAGTAGTGATGAGGTCGACATCGACACTTACTAGTGGTCCAATAATCAAGTACAATAGAAAGTAAACAAGTATGAGGCATGATAAATAAACAGGATAAACAAATATAGGTACGTGATACGATCCTCCTCTGAACGGTAAACACAAACTCTCAAATATCGGTTCCTCCTCACTTGGAGTATATATATAAAGTAGTCCCCACCAGATAGGTCGTCACAATTCAAATCAGAAAAACTCACGGATATACTTGCTTGTTGTCAAATATTACGCACGATCCGGCCGAGGCGAACGACCTGATCCCATAAGAGTGGTTCATGAAGTTGGAGAGGTGAACGGCCCGATCCCAAAATAGTATTTTATAGAAATACCGAGGCGAACGACCCGATCCCATAAGAATATGATGCATGATACTGCCGAGGCGAACAGCCCGATCCCATAGAATATGATACTGCCGAGGCGAAAGGTCTAATCCCATAAGAATGTGGTACATAATCCTGCCGAAGCGAACGGCCCGATCCCATTAGAATAAGAAGTTTTAATGGGTCATTGACCCCCCCCCCCC
>MCJB01049326.1:27797-42552 GCA_002018475.1 Nicotiana obtusifolia
AAGGCCTCTTGCGAATCCGAAGCTGTTTCTACCATTCCTCTAACATCGCGCCGCAGACTCGATGATGACGTAGAATTTCCCCAAAGTATTCTTCACACTCTGCTGCAAAACCCAGTCCTTAGCCACCTAACGAACCCAAAATCTTTAAACACCGCACTTTACTTCTTGAATCCACTAGTACCATTATTGAGAGTCACCCATTCTGACCGGGTCCCGAATATGCAATCACACAATGGTGCTCCGTTAGCACATGAAATCCTCCAAAGAAACAACCGGATGAATTCCTTGCTTTGTACATCACATCCATCAGAAGCATATACTCTGAGTCATCCCAACACCTGCCCATAAATCGATAAGGCGAGATGTAGCACACATTCCTCAAGTCCTTTGTCCGAATTACCCTTAATATTTCATTTTCTTAGTCATAATTAATTCTACCAATGCACCGACAACCAGAAACTACACAAGCACAAACCACGTGACCCCAATCATAAAGGGTGGGCTCTCCCACTTAGCTTTACACTATAATCACAAAGATCCAAACCCCCACAACGACCTCTTATTCCCAGTTACCACGATCCCACACCGTCGCTCAGTCAAATTTCTCATAAGTTCTTGTTGGACTAATCATAACACATCCGGAATTATCCGCCACAATCGTACACTCGACCTCTTAACCATCATACCATCTTCTTCAAGCGACCCAAGCTCACATCGTAGTGCATTCATCCCATGTTGGGAAGAAAGTAGAACTCTTCGTAGGCACCTTATCAAAATCACAGAAGCGCTAACCTGCTCACAGGAGATAGCCCACCTGTGTATCCTCATCTCGACCTCCTCTAACTCCATTGCTATAGTCGCATCCAGTGCGAAATCGACTAACCTCCCTGGGTCCACAGTGATCCTCCATCCGTAAGAGTCCCTTCATTCATTAACATCATCCGAAGGTCCAATAATATGTTATCAAGCCCTTCTTGCCACATTCAAGATTTCCTAGGCATAGAAACCACCTTAGAGATCATATCCTTCGAGCCATCAACAATGGAAACGTCGATTCGGTCCTGAAGTCGCAGCATACAACGAAATCAGATAACTTCCTCTTAGGTTCCATCTCACCACACCGCGCCCAGAGGCAAACAAATGAAGACCAATATTTTGATGAGCCTCAACGCATTCAATCAAAGACAGTGACACCACAATATTAACAAGAATTTCTCCAAATTCGAAAGGTTCAAATCTCGACCGCAGGCAACACAAATACGAGACTGAGATGACAGAACACCCCTCCACATGGCGACGGTAATAGCCCACTTGAATACGCAGGTAGAAACTTCATGCACCACTTTTGCGGTACCATTACATCTCCTCGATGCCCAATTGATAGCAAGGACTTCCACAACGTATAAGAATGAGTGGGAAGGAAACTGAGGCATTAACCTTTAATGGAATCAAATCGCACGACGAGGAATCAAGAAGGGAAGTGCTCCTAACAACCCTGTAGCCTCTCGAAGATAAGTACAAATGTCTCCGTACCGATTCACAAGACTCTACTAGACTTGCACATGATTCGTAAGACCTAAGAGAACCTAATGCTCTGATACCAAGATGTCACGACCCAAAATCCACTACAGGCTGTGATGGCACCCAACGTCACCGTTAAGTAAGCCAACACTTAATTATTCATTTTCTTATTTTGAAAATCATGAATCTTATTTTGATAGAGATGCCAGTGCATTACATACAATTTAATTAAAATAATAAGTAAAAGTGTATCAATATAAACAATCCATGAAGAAATTCTAGAACACCCCCAAACCCGGTGTCACAAGTCCATGAGCATCTACAAGAAGATACAATAACAATACAACATCTGTCTGGAAAACAAGTTAGACAGAGAAATGTAAATAATCCAGATGGAGACTCTGTATGCTACGGACCGTAACATGGGATGTGCCTCACCATAAAGTTCCCGCAATAGCCGCGCCTTTGCACCCAAAAGACCACCAAAGATATACATACCTACAGAATAAGTGCAGAAGTATAGCATGAGTATGTAAAACAACGCGTACCCATTAAGTATCTAGCCTAACCCCGGACAAGTAGTGACGAGGGATTGACATCGACACTTACTAGTGGTCCGATAATCAAGTACAATAGAAAGTAAACAAGTATGAGGCATGGTAAATAAACAGGATAAACAAATATAGGTACGTGGTAGGATCCTCCTCTGAACAGTAAACACAAACTCTCAAATATCGGTTCCTCCTCACCCGGAGTATATATATAAAATAGTCCCCACCAGATAGGTCGTCACAATTTAAATCAGAAAAACTCAAGGATACACTGGCTTCTTGTCAAATATTACGAACGATTCTACCGACGCGAACGACCCGATCACATAAGAGTGTTTCATGAAGTTGTCGAGGCGAACGGCCCGATCGGTAAGAATATGATACTGCGGGGAACGACCCGATCCCATTAGAATAAGAAGCTTTAACGGGTCCGTGACTCCCCTCACGAATATACGTGTGAGTTATGAAATTTAAAGAAGCTTCTCGATGAAAACGCACAACACAGGAGAAATTCGTAGGGAAAGCACAACGCGAAATCAAGTAACTAAGCAGGTAATAATAACAAAACTAGTACAAATAAAGCATGGCGTGAATCCTAGTTTACCCGGACATACTCAGGAATCCTAGCATGCGCACGGACACTAATCACCTCATACGTACGCAGCTATTTCACCATGTAGCATGTAACAAGAATAAAACATACAAGGTAATTTCTCCCTCACAGGGTTAGACAGGAGACTTACCTCGCTCTGAAGTTTCATAACTGGCTTAAACGCCTCTCTAACACCTTCAACCAATGCCCATCGATCTGAAACTAGTCAAACAATGTGCAAACCAATAAAAATATACTCTAATACTCATAGCTAATCAATTTATAACAATTCTCAACTGCGCTCGAAAAGCCAACAAAGTCAACCCTCAGGCCCACATGTCCGGATCTCGAAAATTTTTGAAGATAAACGTCACCCATATCATTACAAACTCAAATATATAATTTATTATTAGTTCCATTTCCAAACTCGCGGTCAAAATCCAAATACACTAGTTTCTAGGTTTCCCCTTAATATCCCAAAATTTCCATAATTTTTCATGTTAAATCCTTATGAAATTCATGAAATTAACTTGCAATAAGTGGGAATCACTTACCTCGTGTTGCTTGATGAATAACCCCTCAAACTAGC
The DNA here is from genome assembly GCA_002018475.1 of Nicotiana obtusifolia. Taxonomy (NCBI): domain Eukaryota; kingdom Viridiplantae; phylum Streptophyta; class Magnoliopsida; order Solanales; family Solanaceae; genus Nicotiana; species Nicotiana obtusifolia. The sequence continues at coordinate 31,051 of MCJB01049326.1, forward strand.
TCCCTAAATTCGGCCATCCAAGTAAAAGATGAGAGAAATGAGAGCTAAGTCTCGATATAAAAGCACCCCACTGCCCAGCGACTTTCGCACCCGCAGCCTCCTAATCGCACCAACGACTCCCACCTGCGAAAATATCCATTGCAGGTGCGGTTCCCTCTAAGCCTAGGAAAATCCACTTCTGCGTACCAAAATAGCGCATCCGCGCTCCGCTTCTACAAACAACAAGCGCTTCTGCGCTCTCGCACCTGCGTGACCCAGTCTGCTTTTGCGGCCCGAGGTCTTCTTGGCCAATTTCGCTTCTGCGATCTATTCTCCGCATCTGTGACCTCGCTGGTGCGGAACATTTCTCGCACCTGCGCTCCCAGGTCTCCTCCAAGAATTTTGCACCTGCGACCACCCCCTCCGCACCTGCGTGACCGCACCTGCAGCCGCTCCTTCCGCTGGTGCGATGACACGAGTCTTAAGCAAGAACATCATTTCCTCAAATCCAAATTTCAATCCGTTTCAAACCTGAGGCCCTCGTGACCCTATCCAAACGTACCAACACTTCACAAAACACGATACAGACTTGTCAAAGCCTCAAATCACGTCAAACAACACCAAAACTATGAATCGACAGTCAAAACCTTTCTTTAAACTTTCAAACATTCCAACTTCAACAAACGCGTCCGAATTACACATAAACATCATAGAATGACGTCAAATTTTGCGTGCAAGTCACAAATCACGATATGAACCTATTCCAAGGCTCGAAACTCCGAACGAACAACGATAACACCAAAGTTCTCTTCAAGCCAAACGTACGAAATTCTAAAATCTTTAAAATGTCAACTTTCCATATTAAGCGCCGAAATACTCCCGGACCACCCGATACTCAACCCGACCATACGCCCAAGTTTAAAATTATCATACGAACCTATTGGAACCTTCAAATCTCGATTCCGAGGTTGTTTACTTAAAAGTCAAACCTTGGTCAACTCTTCCAGCTTAAAGGTTTCGAATTGAGAATTTTCCTTCCGAAACAACTCCGAACTTCCCGAAATTCAATTCCGACCACACGTACAAGTCATAATATATGACGTGAAGCTACTCAAGGCCTCAAACCGCCGAACGACTCGCTAGAACTCAAAACGACTGATCGGATCGTTACATTTACTATGTATAGATTTCTTGCTTGAGTTCATTATCGTTTCAATAAATTTATATACTTTGAAGGGAGTTCTTAAATTAATTATCTTTTAATATATTTTAATTACTTTTTAAAAAAGGTCTTTGCCTATTCTGTTTCTAAATGGATTCATGCAATAAGTTATTATAAGATTAAACTGTGAATGCAGTTCAAATAGAAAAAAAATAAAAATAAAAAATAGAGAGAGAGAGAGAGAGAGAGAGAGAGAGAGAGGGAGAAGATCAAGTTATCCAAATAATTAGGATTCTGTACGCTAAAACCCTATGGCAAATACCTTTATTGGATATATTGGCGGACAATAGGTGAAGGCTATTTTAACGTAAGTTAGTTATCCAAATATCATTAGGAATGTAGTCATTGTTGTCCGAAAAGAAAGATTCTATCTCCTAAACCATGCGTTTTAGCAGTGTTGTTGTTCAAAAATGAATTACTATGATTCTGTTCTCTTTAGGTAAAAAATTATATCCAATATTACAATTATATCCAAATCATATTGCGTAGCTAAATAAGTATTTATGGCTATTTTGGCCAATTAATATTATATTCATCTATATTATTATAAAAGCATGAATACAATGTCGGTTTATAAAAATAATCTTATAATACTAAGCATAATAACTCATAATAAAAGGACACAACCGAAATTCTAAATATTAGACTTATAATCCTATTAGTTTTAGGACATAATACTACAAGTTAGAAATCCTACATGATTACCTTTAAAAAATTTATTAGTATAATCATTTTGGGGATATCTAATTCATATAAAATTGAACAAGTAAATATCTTTAGTCATGTAATCTTATTACTTCCTATTACTAATTTAATTTGAAAACGTATTATAATGTCCTATTACTAATTTAATTTAGAAATGTATTATATTATCCAAATCCATTTAGAAAAATGAGAGCCTATATTATTATAAAAGCATAAATACAATATTAATATATCAAAATAGCCCTAAAATATTAAACGGAAGAACTAATAGGGAAATGATATAACTGCAATAACTTATTTTTTGGACTACAATACCTTATATGCTAATTTTCAATATTTAATTTTTTAAAATTAATAAAATTTTATCTATTAAATTCTTAGTAAAAATATGTAGGAAGGTTTAATAAAATCAATTTCATAAGAATCCTCCATATTAGCATTACATTGCCACTCCATAATGTCTAATACAAAAAAAAAAAATTAAATGGACTGCATAAAGAGTTAAAATTGAGAAAAAAAATACCCCCACAATAATAGATTTTTATATTATATTTGAACTATTTTTCTACTCAAATAATTTATTTATATCAACTTTTCATGTAATATTGAAAAATACCCAATTATTAAACAACAACTAAAAAAATATTTAAGAACATAAATGTGTGAAAAAGAAAAAGATTTTTTGGTAAGAGTGAATACCACTAATGGTTCTACAACACAAAGATCTAAAAGTGAAATGTCATATTAATCTTTTACTCTTCGAAAATAAAATCTATGGTGGATAAAATTATAATTAAGATTAAATATTCGAAACAAGAGATGAACTAATATTAAGATCTGAATCAACATAGAATAAATTATTTTTATGTTAAAAATAAATAATTAATTTTTTTAATTAATTATTTATCAAGAGAATTCAATTAAATTATTTTTGAAATTCATCATATGAGTAAAATTCTTATTCAAGTTTTAAAAAAAAAAAATCTTAGGGTACATAAATTTATTCCATAAAAAGAGCGTTAGAACACAAAGTAAAAATGTTAGTATATTATTAAGAATAAAATGTTATACAAGTGTCAGAGTAAGCACAATCAAAGCTAAATTCTAAACAAGAACCAGCTCTTAAGACTATATTATAAAAAGTCGACTATGGTATAACGGAATTATTCTTTGTACATGCCTCCAGCGAAATTGAAATGATATTTATATGTCATGCATTACTTGCAAATATCATATCAATAATGGCAGTGGTGTACCAATAACGATTTTATTATGAGACCACCCAGTTTATATTTGATATACCTCTTCAAACAACTTAAATAACCATTATAAATATATCGAAGCAGAGCAATTATGCTAAATTTATAAAGAAAGCAAAATTGATAATATGAGATAAAGCGCTTATGGCTAAGTGTCAAACGATCGAAGTAATTGCCTGAAGTTCTAGAGATATATTGGATATAATGAACCATTTGATGAAAAATTAATGATTTGGGAGGTGACTGTCAAGTACTACCAGTAGTTCCAAAGTCGACAAAAGCAGAGACTGTAAAAGCTAGCTTGCCAAAGTTGTACTTCTAGGCTCAGACGAAAAAGATTCAACAGACAAGAAATATAAAGTAAGAACAGATCAAGTATTCAGTGTCTTCTTGTTTCGTATGGAAAACGAAGAAGAGCATCCAACAAAAGATGATTTGGTTCTTACTAAACACTTGGTTATCAATCCCAATGGTCATAGTAGTGCATTTAATAAGAGAAATATTTCTATCATTAAATTAAAACGCAATATGTGCAAATCGCATGATAGAATTAAAAAGATATCTTAGCCAGCATAAATGAATATGTTTATCAACTAAATAAAATGTTGGTTGCAAAATTTTATAGTAAAAATAAAATATTTTTCAGTTTTTGACTTAGCAGAAAATAATACCAATAATTACTATCAAGAATAATAATTAAATACTTTAATACCAAATGGCCTTCTACCATACATGTTTGTTGTCAAGTTTCTTATTTTCTACATATGTTAGTGTCACCATATATATAATAGACTAATTTAAAATTGATCTTCCACTGTGCATAGGTTAATTTTGAAGAAAAATATGCCCAGCATGCTACTGAAAAACTTAATATGTCGAATAGCTTATGTAATTGTACACAGATGATATATAGAAGTTTTAACAATAATGTCATACACGCAAAAATTATCATATTGGTTAAAGTGCTTCTATGTATATTCTTATCCCCGAATTCAACTTTCATCGTCCGAAACTAAGGAATATCAATTCGAGTGAAAATAATTTTTAGTATAAATAAAGTATAAGGACAAACATACTAAATAGTGGACTATATTTATCACAATATATTTTCTTGCACGAATAACTGTATGTTGCACTTTCAAGAGCGATGTCAAGATCGACAACTAGAGTTCTGGTTAAGACAGAACAACCAACTTATTAGGAGGAAACATACACAAAAAAATATTGTACATAAAGAAGTGTTCGTTAAGATACAATCACATTAATTACTTATAAACTATAATATATAATTATCTAATTAACATGACAAAATTGATCATTTATGTAAATTTTGATGATGTCCTTTTATTTTAACTTCATGTATTATGTTAATGTAATAATATTTTTCGGCATTTCGATGATAGTTATATTATTACAAATAAATTTTCTCTCATTAATTAAATTTTATTTTTTCTTCACATAAATAAATATTTAAATTATCGCGTACTATTATTAACGTGCAATATACGTTCATACATACTAGTATTTATATATTTATAGAGAGAGAAAGAGATTTTTGTTCTTCTTGTCTGAATTTCCGTCCCTGTCATTGAGAATAAAGATATGTAATAAAATATTACGAATAGTTAAACTAACTAGGTAGAAAAACAAAAAAAAAAAAAAAAAAAAAAAAGGCATGCAAAAGCAATGAAGTCCCTCAATTTTTCACCAACTTAATGGCGATTATTATTCAGCCGGAAAATTATCTTTTTCCCTTATTTTTCTTAAGTTTCTATATGTCTATTTCAAAGGGACAATCAACACACAATATATTTCATTGGGGTAAATTTCACAAATAATTATATAACTATAACTTTTTTTATTAAAGTCATATAACTTTATTTTCTCAAATAAAAATTATAAAACTTTCGCTAACTCATACAAAAATCACAATGACCGGAAAACACAACCTTCTGGTAGTATTTCTTATTTCATGTTTTTTATTTTTTATTTGTTGTCTAATAAATAATAATCCAGTTAAAATAGGAATGGCACAATCCGACCCCATCCAACCCAATCCAACACACACACACACGTATATATATAAAAATTAAAATACTACTAAAAGTGGATACTCCACAAAACAATACTTCTATCTTTTATTTTACTTTTCAAGGTTTTCATTCAAATTAATAATATTATTATTACAAGGGCTCTCTAATTATTCATACTTCTTTTTTTGTCATAATGCATTCTAAACTAAGATTTTTTTTTNGAGGGGAAGGGGGAGGATTAATTTTTAGTATTATTTTAATTTATATATATGGGTATTGGATCGCGTCGAGTTGAGTCATTCTTATTTTAAAATATATATATAAAATTAACTGCTGGGTTGGCTAATTGCATTCGCTAGCCCAAAGTTATGTAAAATATGTTAATTATATGTATATAATATACATATACAAAAAGTATATATTTTATTGGCTATTATTTTTTCAAGCAGCTAAAATATACATATTTTTTATTTTAATTAGGTTATTATTTATTAGGCAAAAAATAAAAAAAAAACAAATAAGAAAATACTGCCGGAAAGTTATGTTTTTTGGTCACTATAATTTTGTGTGAGTAAGTGAAAGTTTTATGATTTTTGTATGAGAAAATATAATTATATGACTTTAGTAAAAAAAAAAAGTCATAGTTATATAATAATTTGTAAAATTTACCCTATTTCATTGTTACTGAATGACTAAAAAGAAGTAAGCAGCTTGCTTATATTTGTCACAAATTTTGAAACTATGGTGTGAAACATCCCTTGAATTTTTTATGGTTTCATAATATAACCATTAGTTAAATTTTCTATGGAGTTTACATTACTTAGGAGATTTTATTATCATCTATCAAATTTTGACTAGTTCAGTTAATTTGAAACTATTTTCTACCGAGATAGAACCCTTAATATCGTAACAAAATAAAGTAAAGACAGAGAGAAACTGATATATTATTCAAACTTCAAACTTATGCACATAATGAATTGAAATCTCCTCAATTTATAGAAGAAAGGAAGCTGATGTGTAAGCTGCTTCTGCAAGCTGTTGTGTAAGCTGCTAATGTATCAGATATAAATAATTTTCTATCGGGGGTGATGTTTATCCATAACGAAGTACCGAAAGGATAAGCTCATTGTACCAAATATAGATAATCTTCTACCCGGGTGATATTTATCCATAACGGAGTACCAAAAGGATAAGCTCATTGTACTAGATATAGATAATATTCTACCGGGGGTGATGCCTATCCATAATAGAATACCGAAAGGATAAGCTCATTGTACCGGATATGGATAATCTTCTACCGGGAGTGATGTTTATCCATAACGGAGAACCGTAAGGATAAGCTTCTTCAGGAGGCTTATTTTCAATAGAGTACTAAATAGATAAACATATTTACGGCGTAGTCTCATAAAAATAAGCTTCTTAAGGAAGCTTATTTACAACGGAGTACTAAATGAACATCCATAATATGATATATTTATCACACTCCCATTGAATGTTCATTAAAAGATAATGTGCCTCATTAAAACCTTACTAGGAAAAACCCCGTGGAAAAAATCCTAGTGAAGAAAAAAGAATACACATATTTAGTAATACGCATAATTAGTTGTCTCATTAAAAACCTTATAAGGAAAATTTGTAGGGAAAACCTTAGTAAGGGAGAAAGAGTATAGCGCGTATTTTACTCCCCCTCATAAAAACCTTGTTTCAAATATTTGAGCCTCCGCATTCCAATCTTGTATACCATCTTCTCAAAAGTTGAAGTTGGCAAAGATTTAGTGAATAAATCTGCCGGATTGTCACTTGAACGGATTTGTTGCACATCAATGTCATCATTTTTCTGAAGATCATGTGTGTAGAATAATTTTGGTAAAATGTGCTTCGTTCTCCCTTTAATTGGGCTATGCATGCAACATTGTCTTTGTATAAAATTATGGATCTTTTATCACATTCCAAACCACATTTTTCTTGAATAAAATGAATCACTGATCTCAACCATACACAATCCCTACTTACTTCATGAATAACTATTATCTCGGCATGATTTGGAGAAGTAGCAACAATAGATTGCTTTGTGGAGCGTCATGATATGACAGTACCTCCATATGTAAACACGTAACCGATTTGAGGTGGAACTTTATGTGGATAAAATAAATAACCTGCATCTGCATAACTAACAAGATCTGCACTACCTTTGTTAGAATAAAATAAACCCACATCAAGAGTTCCCTTTAAATATCACAATATATGCTTAATCCCGTTCCAATGTCTCCGTGTAGGAGAGGAGCTATATCTTGCTAGAAAATTAACAGAAAATATTATATCGGGCCTTGTAGCATTAGTAAGATACATAAGTGCACCAATCGCACTAAAATAAGGTATTTCGGGACCAACTCCTCTTCCTCTTCTGGAGGGCTGAACAGATCCTTATTCACTTCAAGTGATCGGACAACCATTTGTGTACTCAATAGGTGCATTTTGTCCATGTAAAAGCATTTTAAGATCCTTTCTGTATAGGCAGATTGATGGATAAAGATCTCGTCTGCTAAATGTTCAATTTGCAGACCAAGATAAAGTTTTGTCTTTCCAAGATCTTTCATCTCAAACTCTTTCTTAAGATATTCAATTGCCTTTTGGAGCTCTTCTGGAGTTTCAATAAGATTTATGTCATTAACGTAAACAACAAGTATAATAAATTTTGATGCCATTTTTTTTTATAAAAATACATGGACAAATAGCATCATCATTTATGTAACCCTCTATCGGCAAATATTCACTAAGGCGATTATACCTCAGGCGCGCAGATTGCTTTAAGCTGTACAAAGATCTTTGTAATCTGATTGAATACATTTTCAGAGATTTTGAATATGCTTTAGGCATTTTAAATCCTTCAGGGATTTTCATATAAATTTCATTATCAAGTGTACCATATAGATAAGCTGTAACTACATCCATTAGATGTATTTCAAGATTTTCATGTAGTGCTAAACTGATGAGATATCGAAATGTTATGGCATCCATAACTGGTGAATATGTTTCATCAAAATCGACTCCAGGTCGTCGTGAGAATTCTTGTGCGACAAGGTGAGCTTTGTATCTATCAATTTCATTTTTATCATTCCTTTTTCGCACAAAAATTCATTTATGAACTGATTTTATACCAGCAGGTGTTTGAACTACTGGTCCAAAGACCTCTCTTTTAGCAAGTGCGTTCAATTTTGATTGAATTGCCTCTTGCCATTTTAGCCATCAGATCTTTGTCGACATTCTTCAACGGATCGGGGTTCAAGATCTGCACTATCTTGCATAATGTTAAGTGCAACATTATATGCAAAAATATTATCCACCACTATTTTAGATCTATTTAAATTAATCCCTTCACCAGTAGAACTTATTAAAAGCTTCTCACTCACTTGAGTCTCGGGTTCATTGATTTCTTCAGGAATCTCAGAACTAATCAAATCTTGGGTCTCTTAAGGGGATCCCTTCATAGTATCGTTTTGATCATTTGTCAATTTTCTTTTTCGAGGATTTCGATCCTTAGAACCCAAAGGCCTACCACGCTTCATGCGTGCTTTAGGTTCACTAGCTCTCACGCTAGTAGATGGTCCTACTGGGACATCACTTCGGATAGACACATTCTCTGCAGGGATATGTGACTTAGTTGTCCTTTTCAAATCAGTAAATGCGTCTGGCATTTGATTTACTATATTTTGTAAATGGATGATCTTCTGGACTTTCTAATTACATATAGGGGTACGTGGATCAAAATGGGATGATGATGAAACTTTTCACACAATTTCTCTTTTGATTTCCTTTTTCTCTCCCCCTAATTGTGGGAAATTTGTCTCGCCAAACGGATAATATGCAAATCGAGCAGTAAATAAATCTCCCGTCAATGGTTCAAGATAGCGAATAATAGAGGGTGATTCAAACCCAACATATATTCCTAATCTTCTCTATGAGTCCATCTTACTGTGTTGTGGTAGTGCTACTGGCACATATACACCACATCCAAAAATTCGTAAATGGGCAATATTTGGTTCATGACCAAAAACTAATTGTGGCAGAGAATATTTATTATAATGTGTCGGTCTAAAACGGATAAGTGATGTTGTATGCAAGATAGCATGGCCCCAAACAGTAGTGGGCAATTTTGTTTTCTTAAGTAGTGATCTTGCTATCAATTGTAGGCGTTTAATAAATGACTCTGCAAGGACATTTTGAGTATAAATATAAGCTACAGGATGTTCAACTTTTATCTCAACTGATAGACAATAATCATCAAAAACTTGAGATGAGAATGCTCCAGCATTATCATGGCGAATAGCCTTTATCGGATAATTTGAGAATTGTGCCCTTAATTGCATTGTTTGGGCTAATAGCTTTGCAAACGCTAGATTGCAAGATGGTAGTAGACACACATGACCATCTAGAAGATGCATCTATTAGGACCATAAAATATCTAAACAACCCACTTGGTAGGTGAATATGTCCATATATATCCCCATGTATACGTTCTAAAATGGCAGGGGATTCAATGCCAACCTTCATTGGTGATGGTCTAGTGATCCTTTTGCCTTGATAGCAAGCATCACAAGAAAATTCATTATTTGTAAGAATCTTCAGGTTCTTTAATGGATTCCCACTCGAATTTTCAGTAATTCATCTCATCATTATTGATCCAGGATGGCCCAAACGGCCATGCCAAAGCAAAAAAATATTTGAATCAGTAAACTTCTGGCTTATGATAGAGTGTGCTTCAACTGTACTAATATTTAAATAGTATAAGCCAGAGATAAAGTTGGTAACTTTTTTATAATGCATTTCTAGCCAAAAACATTGTTTGTAATACAAAGATATTCCATATTCATTTCATCCATCGTCTCAGCATGATACCCATTTTGGCGGATATCTATGAAAATCAACAAGTTTCTTTGGGACTTGGAGGAGAATAATGCATTGTCTATTATAAGTTTTGTTCCTTTAGACAGAAATATAGTGGCTCTTCTGGAGCCTTTTATTTCAAACTTATATTACCAAATATTGTTGAAACATTTGCTTTTTCTTTATGCAAATAAGAAAAGTATTTATGATCTTTGAATATGGCATGAGTTGCTCCACTATCAATTACACAAATATTTTCATGATTGGTCTTGGATCCAAACATAACTTGAGGATTATCCATATTCTTCAAAATGATATAAACAAAATAAATATGATAGTAATATCATTATCAAAGCATAACTTTTATTTATGTATAACAATTACATAACCACACTATCTACTACAAACAACAAAAATTAAAATATTTACATTTCTACAGATTCATTACCGATCACATGACATGTTTCTCTTTTCGGGAGTGCAAAATAATCAGCTACATCCAATGCACGAAATCAAAATTATCTTCAGAAATAAAATTTGCTTCAGCATTTTTCTATGTCTTCTTCGGGGAGTCTTGATACAGCTCAACCATGTGCTTTGGCGTACGACATGTACGTGACTAGTGCCTTTTTTTTTCCACATCTATAGCATGCATTTTCTGCCTTTGCTGCCTGCACCACTTCATGCTTTTGTTCATTCCTTTTTCACTGCTGATGGTGAGGAGGGTTCTTTGGTACATTATTATTACCATGATTAGAGTTTCTTTCCCGACCATGGCCATGACCACGACTGGGGCCACGACCTCTTCCACGCTTAGCTTGGTGAAAGTTCGTCTCATTCACTTCTGGGAATGGACAAGAACCAGTAGGTCGGCTTTCGTGGTTTTTCATTAATAGCCCATTATGTTGCTCAGCTACAAGAAGATGTGAGATAAGTTTAGAATACTTTTTGAATCTCATCTCTCAATATTGCTGCTGCAAGAGCATATTCGAGGCATATAAAATAATGAAAGTTTTCTCCAACATATCATGATCACTAATATTATCACCACATTATTTCAATTGGGAAATAGTTGTGACCATAGCAGAATTATACTCATTGATAGATTTAAAATCTTGTAGCCTAAGATGAGTCCAATCATAACGTGCCTATGGAAGAACGACCATCTTCAGGTGGTCATATTTATATTTTAAATTATTCCACAGTATGACGGGATCTTTAATACTGAGATATTCCATTTTCAAGCCTTAATCAAGGTGATGGCGTAGGAATATCATTGCTTTGACATGGTCTTGGTTTGATGCTTGAGTTTTGTCCTTGATGGTGTCTGCCAGACCCATCGCATCAAGATGAATTTCAGAATCAAGCACCCAAGAAATGTAGCTTTTGCTCGATATATCCAGAGCTACGACTTCAAGTT
>MCJB01049326.1:42700-68454 GCA_002018475.1 Nicotiana obtusifolia
GATAACGTGTTATAAAATAAAGACTGTAAAGTAAAGACAAGTATAGAGAGAAACTGATATATTATTCAAACTTCAAACTTATGTACATAATGAACTGAAATCTCCTCTATTTATAGAATAAAGGAAGCGGCTGTGTAAGCTGTTTGCAAGCTGCTAATGTACCAGATATAAATAATCTTCTACCAGAGGTGATATGTATCCATAACGGAGTATCGAAAGGATAAGCTCATTGTACCAGATATAGATAATCTTTTACCGGGGATGATGTTTATCCATAATTGAGTACCGAAAGGATAAGCTTATCGTACAGATATGGTGGTGATGTTTATCCATAACGGAGTACCGAAAGGATAAGCTCATTGTACCAGATATAGATTATCTTCTATCAGGAGTGATGTTTATCTATAACGGAGCACCGAAGGGATAAGTTTCTTCAGAAGGCTTATTTCTAATAGAGTACTAAATAGATAAACATATTTACGACGGAGTCTCATATAGATAAGCTTCTTCAGAAAGTATATGTACCACGAAGTATTAAATAAACATCTATAATATAATATATTTATAACAAAGATAATAATTGTTATTGATTACTATACTTGTAGAGTTACTGTCCTGTTTTCTTTTGTAGGCGAACAAATCGACGAAGCTTCTTGAATAAGTAGATTGTCAAAATTCTCTTGGAATTTCTTAAATGTTTAGATTAAGAAAATGTAATGAAATCGAAAGAAATAAATATGTTTAAATTAATTTCACTTTAAAATGAAGGGGAGTTGATCTACGTAAGTTAGACCAATATTCTTTCTGGTGGTTAGGTCTCATCCGTTAAATATCTGAAACTTTGATTTACCTTTATACAATAGTTTTATCAATTGGTAATGTAATAGTTAAAATACTAGCACAGTATCACTCTCGCAAGCTGATCATTTAGCATATATTAGTAAAAAGAACATCAAAACATAAGGGACGAATGTAAACTCAAATTCTGATGTGATTTGAATTTATGATTTTCTTTGAACTATTAATCTTTGTATTCACTAATCCTAGTGCGACATTAATGAAAATTACCATTATAAATATCTTCGCCATATTATATTTTATTTTACATTTTGGAATTAAAAATGACATTCTCATTACGTGTTGGAATCAGCTTAAAAGTGAAGAGGCGTAGACTAGAAATGCAAAAGAATGGTGGGAAAAAAGAAGAAATGCAAAAGAATTGGGGTCAATTGGAAAATACGAAACTTTTCAGGAAAGACAATCGCAGTACTACTACGGAGTACTAATTAGAAAGGAGTATCTTGTGAGCCATCGAGAAGAGAAAAACGAAATGGCAGCGGAATCATCGTCGGCAGCAGTTGCAGTGTCTCCGGTGACGGCGGAAGAGTTAACGCTGACGGTGAAATGGAGCGGAAAAGAGTACACCGTCAGAGTTTGCGGCGATGACACCGTCGGCGAGTTAAAACGACGCATATGTGAAGTGACAAAAGTGCTGCCTAAACGCCAGAAGCTTCTATACCCAAAAGTCGGTTCAAAACTCGCTGATGAGACTCTCCTTCTATCTCAGATTCCTCTCAAATCCTCTTTCAAAATGACTATGATCGGGTTAGCTTCTCCTCTCTCTCTCTCTCTCTCTCTCTCTCTCTCCACACACACAAACCCCTGTCCAAATGGAGTGGAATTGATATAGAATGCTGATATAGCCAACTCTAACTAGGTTGTATATCAAGATTGCTATGAAGAGTTACTTGTTGTATCATAGTGTAAACAATGTATACACTGTCACAGAACTTAAATTTTTTTTAATCTCATTTTCAACAGAAAAATTGTGCAGAGACATTTATGCTGGTTGCCAAATTGTATAATTTTAAGTATGAGAAGATAACTTATAAGCATGTTCTCATTTCAATAGTTGTATACCAGCTAGCTGAATTGGTGAAAGGTTACTTGTGTTATTACGATAGTAAGGTAATACGAATAAACTAATTAGTACATGTTAAATAGATGTGAACATGAAAAATAAAATCTCAATAATCAAAATATTGTTAACTAGTTTTACATTGCTGGGAGAGGATGGAGCAAGTAGAGAGAAGGAACTTCTCTTTTATTTTGTTTTTTGCTTTAACCGAGCAAATTACACAATAGGTATCAGTTGCAGCCTATGATTTAAGTTTAATTTGGTTTCCCTAACACAGGGTGGTACCCAGCATTTTGCATCTCAATGGATCAATATAGTGTTCGAATTTGGGATGCCATGTTGTGCCATTATTTTTAAGTCTACGTTAGAAAAGATAAATCTTTGATAGTTATTGACAAGTACTGCATAGCGAAGGTAGGATTGCCATGCATGTAGCAAGAGTTGAATGCACAAAAGGATTCTAACAGTTATGTTTATCACAATGTTCAAGCTAAGAGTCTTAAGAGACCTATTTAATAAAAGAAAAGATAAGAACAAATACTACACTTGATCTTAGCCAAAAGGTCGAGAAAGTTATATAGAAAAGAAAAGATAAAATCAGAAGAAAACATTCACGCTAATGATCCAAAACCGATCTGAACAATTTTTGACTAGATTCCACAAAACCCTTTTCAGGAAATACTGTACTGTTGCAGATTCCGCAGGGCACCAAGATAGACCGTTATTTTTCTTATGTAGTTTTTATTTAATGTAAGTTCTCCATAAATGTTATATTCACAGGTGAGTTTGCCATCCTCGTACCATGTTTAATTGACTATGATAAGGTGTTGATATTCTCAACATGGAAGGTGTAATATCTTATCTTGTGCATGTTTGATGTAAGGTGTTAGGCTATAGGGCAAGAGAAGGTTTTTCCTTTGTTGTCCTATCTGTTTCTTTTTCCCTCTTGGATGTGAGAAGAATATCGCTTCAGCCTCTTTAGATGCAACTCTGTTTAGGATTAGAGAGGGGGTAGTCTCTACTTAAAAAAGAATTCCTTTTTCAATGCAGGATATTTAAGAGGTGGGTTGAGATACAAGGCTTTTCTTTTAAGTCTTCTTTTAGATGCGTATCTTGTCACAAAAGATTATGTGCAATCAAAGCTTTCTATATTATGTGGTTTGGTAATAGTGAATGCTTGTTGCATGTTAGAAGTAAGTTCACCCTAACTTTCCGTTTTGGTCCATTTATGATAAGTAGAATCACAGATATTATTATAATTGAGTTCAAATGGCTGGTCATTTGAGGTAAGATCTGGTCATCTGGTGGCACCAAGCCTTACCTTTTCTTGGCGCAAGGCTCGATTTGGCATTAACATAAATAATATACATGGATTGTCAGATGGAGAGAATGATAACATGGAAATTTTAATTCTAAAGGAGCATAATACGGAAGTATAAAGTAGCACGGGTTCACAATATGAGACATTTGTGTTGTGCTTCTTGTCTGCATGGATTGGAACCAACCTTGAACTACTAAGCGAATTATGCCCTTCTTCGTAATATATCAAATAACTTTTTTTACTCAAAAAGTTATTATAACAAATATGGTAAACTCACCAGTAGTATGATTCACTATATTATAATATCTGAAATTAAGCACGTGTCTGTTCTTTTTCGAGAATTAGGGTGGACGGTTAGTAGGCAGCCGCGCATGTCTGTTCTTTTTCTCAGATTGGTAGCAGTAGTCTTAGCATAGTATCTCTTTATTCTTGGATTGATGGTACTATTTACTGTTTGATTGCATTCTTTCATTTTAGTTTTAGTTTTCTTGATACCTTGTTGTTGTTACCATCTGTTGCCACTAATTCTTTTCATCTTGTCTTTAGTCAAGGGTTTATCGAAAACCGCCTCTCTGCCCTCCAGGGTTAGGGTAAAGTCTGCGTACACATTATCCTCCTCAGACCCCAGTTGTGAGAACTCACTGAATTTTTTGTTGTTGTTGTAAGCACAAAATATGTGTTTAAATTGGAACTATCTATAAAACAATTATAAAGTAAAAAAGCTTTAATTTGCATGTGGTCTATTAGTGGCTTAAATTGTCTTTCTAATATCAGCACAGATTATGATCTTTTGCAATGTACAAATGGATTATTTTTGTCATTAATATCATAATATGGTTGAGTTCTAATCCATTTATTGTCAAAAACTACCTCCAGGTTGTATTGGATAATACAGGATTCTCCGTATTGCTAATATAGTGGATGGCCAAATAGAGGGAATTAGGAAAAATACAACCAAATGGCCAATTTGAAATATGGTACCTAATGTGGGATGTAATTGACATACCAAATGTTGGCTCTCGATATGGTTGATAAAACTGCATGTCAATTTCTTGTTTGTCAATTTCACCTATATCCAGTTGCTAGTATGTGAACCAAACAACTATTAGTGGGTTGATTTCTCATTCTTGTATGACGTGATTATAATGATGGCAAAATAGATGTTAGCATTCTGTTTCGAAGGAAAATAACAATTTCGTCTGTTTGAATTAGTGGGATTTTGAAACACATTTATGCCCTATTTATGTTGTCTTGTATTGTATGAATTGATCTATGTTAAATCTTTTATTCACTCTTAAAGTGCATTCACCTGTGACTTGGTGCCGTTGTGCCATTTTTGGTCCACTCAGTTCTTTTTTTCTCGATATTTTCTAGAGAATATTTTTGATATTTATGTTCTTGGCAACGAGATGACAATTATATTCTTTCTTTTTCTTTCAGTTTATAGTTCTACTTCTTTTTCTTCTTCTTCTTCTACTATATATATATCTTCGCGTCTTTTTTTTTTTTTTTTGGGTAACTATCCAGCTTTCCTTAATTACCAAGTAAATATTTATTATTCTAGCTAGACTTATAACTCAGTCGGCTGAGCAAAGAAAATCAAACAAAATAACTCCTAAACGTGAACTTTCCTATACTTAGCTAACTATGAAATCTGCCTTTCTGAAGAATCGAACTTAGATTCTTATCAGATCTAACATGACAAATATATGCTATTTCTCTAGCTATGACAAATATATGCTATTTCTCTAGCTATGACAAATATATGCTATTTCGCTACCTATTGTACTCATTCTCTCCTCTTCCCTCCATCTGAAGGGATAAGTAATTGGGTTCGTCGTAGGTGCGAGTTGCTTGAGTTTGCAAAATTTGAATTATGAGAATTGAGTACAATAGGTCCCAATAATAGAGATCTTTTTTGAATTGTAAAATAAAAAATTCCGTATCCAAGGTTGAGGTTCGAACCTCCACCCTTGAGACATAAAATGCGCTCAACCAGTGGTCTCCCATACTAGAGATTTATCTTAATCTCTTAATCTAGTTTTATTACTTTATCTAAGTTGTCTCCGTGTGACCTATAGGTCAATCAGCCATTGATGTTTGCATCAGGGTAGGCTGCCCACATCACACCCCCTTGAGGTACGCGGGATGCTTCGTGCACCAAGCTGTCCTTTACTTTTAATTTCTATTACTTTATGTACAAGTCTTCTATGAAGTCTTCTTAAAGGTCTTGTTGCAACAATATCTGGCAACTAACCTTATTTTTTAAACAAGCTACCATTTAAGTGGAGAAGGATAGAGGGGCGGGCTTATTATCCACCGAGTTCCAAATTGTACTCACCCTCGGAAATTTCTCGGTTATTAAAAAAATATATTGGACTTTAATTTGGGAATAATGAGTATTATTTTGATTTGCAGGACTGTGGAGGATGATATAATTGTTGATCAAGTGGAATCTCCGGATATCATTGATGATTTTGAGCTTGGACAAGAGGAAGCTGTTGATATTAAGGATAAAGAAATCAACAAACAGAAGTTGAAGAGGCGCGTTGAGCAGCACAAGGTTTGTTCGCTTAACCTTTTCCACTCATTTAATTAAAGTTTACACGAAACTTGTTAATTTTTTAGGCCAATAGCTTTCCATACTACTTCATTTTCTTTTACTTGTATGTTTCTTTTTCTTGCTTTTCCTTGTATGTATCATTGGCACAACTAATTGAACACATTTCTGGAGCTGCTCGTTCTTTTGAATGAACGAAAAGGATTATAGTCAGATTGTGAAGTAGATGAATTCTTTTCTATAATTCTGGAAAGAAGAATAGATGACCAAAATTTTATAATAGACGGAGTTATATAGGGAAATAGAATGCATTAGTTGTAATTCAGGATCTTTTTGTATTTCATATTTGAATCGTCCCAAAAGATGTAGCTGAGTGGTTGAGGCATGGGAGTAACAACTTGGAGATACCAAGTTCGAATCCAGCTATAACACTCAGTGCGAGCGCATCTCCTCCAGCCTTAGTGGGTAAGTCCTGATTTGTAGGCGGTACTGGTGAACTAATCAAGGTGTGCTCAAGTTAGCCCAAACACCACCATCATAATAAAAAATCATTTTTGGTTCATGGTGTTGGTGTTACATTCTTGTCATGAGAATCCTCTTGACCAAATGTCAAATGTTCGATTAATCTGCATCTTTATAAAAGATAATTTTGGAACAATGAAAATTTATGTATGAAATCACACTTCTAAGACAAATAGTGGTGGCTCGTGAGAAGTGGTTGATGTGGAGGAGACAAGGTATGGATTGAGGGGCACACGGGTAATATACTGTCTTGTATTTGCGTTAAGCCCCAAAATATGGAGGCTAATGTTGTGGAGTTGGCAAGTTTCAACAAAATGACTATCGATTTAGGCTATATGAGTTTCATTGGCACTTCAAATGACTTATTGAAATAAGAAGACTACTTAAGTGAAGTTATTATACTACCAATGGCACCGTAAGTGGGTAAATTTGTAGAAAAAGATCCTAAATCCTAAAAATCAGCGGTCATTTTTGAAAGTCTTGGTAGAACTAATTAGGAACCTAATGGGGACATTGCTTTAATTTGTTATTGGTAATACTTTTACTATTTTCAAAAACTTTGTATTGGTAATTAATTGATAGAAGTTACTCAATTTAGTAATAGTTTTTACAAAAACACTAGAATGTATCCTTTATGATGGTGTAGTCTGTGCATGGAACCCGTGATCCCAATTAACCCTATCATTCTGGTCTTTTAAAGTTTGTTTCAATCTCTTGCACCATGATCATTGACGATAACATGCATTTTGATGCTAGATGCATAGAACTACTATACTATATGAGTGTAAGAATTATTAACTATTTTTCTATTTAGCTAAGTTGCTTTTTGGTTAGATGGGGTTGTTGGTGCTGTATTCAACTATATATAACTAAGTATAGTTATATTGAAATTGTACACAGTATATACTTTCAATAAGAAACAGCTGATATTTTATGTGGGTTAAGATCATATTGTTTCTTACTTGCCTTTTTTATGATGATCATGTTCGTGATTATTCAGATTGAGCTCCGTAATCCTTGCCGTGAAGGTAAAAAGCTGCTTGTTCTGGATATTGATTATACTTTGTTTGATCACCGGTCAACTGCAGAGAACCCACTCGAACTCATGAGACCTTGTAAGTGTCTTACCTGTTATATTTTCCAGTTACCCTTACCTCGATTAACATTTAGTCTTTTCAATTATTGCATGCAGATCTTCATGAGTTTCTCTCAGCTGCTTATGCAGAATATGACATCATGATATGGTCGGCAACCAGGTTAGAATTTGCTTTTAGAATCATTGATAACTCTGATGTCTTTAATAAATCAGAGTATGAATTGGGAAAGAGCTTTGATCTATATGCATTGCCTTAATTCATTTTCAATTTGCAGCATGAAGTGGGTTGAGTTAAAAATGGGACAACTTGGTGTACTCGAGAATCCGAACTATAAAATTACAGCTCTGCTGGACCATATGGCAATGATAACAGTACAATCAGACCGTTATGGAGTTTTTGATTGCAAGCCTTTAGGCCTAATATGGGCTCATTTTCCAGAGGTTGACTTTTTTATTTAGTTGCTTCTTTCTTCTATGGATTTATGGCCTAGAGAGATGATTAAATGTTATGTTGATATTCTTATTGAATGTCCAAAAAATGGTAACTTGATTGTAAATGGACTGGTACCATAACTAGAACATTTATGCAGAAAAGTTTTTTCATATTTGGCACACTAATATGTAATCTTGGTGTTTGCAGTTTTACAGTCCAAAAAACACTATAATGTTTGATGACTTGCGAAGGAACTTTGTGATGAACCCACAAAATGGGTTGGCTATAAAGCCATTCAGGAAGGCACACGTGAACCGGAGCAATGATCAGGAGCTCATGAAGCTTACTCAATATTTGCTTGCCATTGCAGATCTTGATGACTTAAGCGTTCTTGATCATAAGAATTGGGAGTCCTTCAATGAGGATAATTTCAAGAGACGCCGACATGCCTAAGCGTCAGGCAATTTTCTGAAATCAACGAAAACCTGTTTGTGTTGTTATACAATACAAAAAGAAATGTATCCATTCTGTTCCCAGTACAAGGAGAAAACTGAACATTTCTGGTGTATACTTCGAATTATTAGGCAGAAGGGACTATGTCTTCCTCAAGTTATTTTATATTTGGATAATTATGGAATCTTCTTGGTATATTAAGTTAAATTATTGAGCCACTGGTGGTTTTTAACATTATTGTGCAATGCAGGGCTAAAGTCGAGACACTAGTTGTGTTCTGATGCACTTTATCTTTCATATCCTAGCTAAGAAAGTTAAAAAAGTATAGACATACTGTAATTTTGTAGTTTTGGTGTACTATAGAAAGAAATGAATTAGTTCAAAAATTGCTCTATGTGCATAAGTTTGACAATGATACTAAATGGATTCTGGAAATTTTGCTTGTTAAATAAAGAGTTTGACAGGGACTGGCATTTGCATTGAGCATGAGATAATTTGTATATGTGGGTTACAGTCTCAGACAACTGTCTTTCTATAATAACCCAAAGGTCTACTAAAATCTTTGCTGATGCATCGTTCCAGCTGGAATCAGTGAAACCAGAATTCTATAAAAAGGGAAAAAAATAACAAAACATATCCAGATGATCATAAAATAACTTCTTGTGTGAAATCGATTAGCCAAAAGTGATTTGATAAGGGCCGTTTGGTTGGAGGGAGTAGAAGAAATAATTCCAGCCTAAAACAATAGTTTTGCTGATTGTACTAAGAAAAATAATCCCCAAATAGCTAGTGCAATATTTGGTTAGTCATTTAAGAAAAAATAATTCACATAACTAAAGCAACATTTGAAGATTTTAAATAATACTTGATATAAGTTATGTCGTGCTGTTGTTCACTACATAACATCTCTACGTTATTAATCATTCATAACAATCACTATGTTGTTATTCACCACTTTTACATTATAATTCTCATAAAACTAGTGTAGGCCGAACAACCTGTAAAGTATTTTAGGGAGGTTGAATTATTGAAATTGAAATGGGAACCAAATCTCATTTGTAACATAGTATGAATACAATAAATTGGTTTAGATGGTACAAAATGGAAAGTATTATAGTAGTAAGTTACGACAATCTAAAACGGCAAAAAGGGAGAGCCAAAAGCGTGAGTGACAATTGAAGATGAATCGTAACATACCATTCAAACTTCTCCCTAGAAATACGCATTCTTAGTACCGAGTCATAGTCTATACTCTTAACTATTTTTGGGAAATCCAAAAATGTCCTACCTTAATTCATTGTCACCTTATTTATTACCAAATCCACTGTATTATCTCTTTTTCTTCTTTCTTGTTCCTTCATTTTGGCTGACATTTCATATTCTTTCTGTTAAACATTTGCAGAACTCAAACAAAAGCTTATTTTTTATGAATGAATTAGTACTGAACTTTTGTTGTCTTTTTGTCAAAGATCAATGGGCCGTGGCCTAATTTTGGTGTTACCTCTCATCCTTTTTATTTATCCAACCTGTGAGTATTATTTCTGTCCTTCTTTTGTCTTTGAAATCATGAGACTATTCTGTGATCTGTTAGTATTTTAAAAGAAGAGAAATTTATATATATGGAATTTGTGATGGTTGATTTCAGTTGTAATGCAGATGGTTATGATCCACTGGACCCGAACGGGAATATCACTATCAAATGGGATATCATGCTAAACAATGAAGGTAGCCAAGACGTAAGTTTTTCCTACTATGAAATACACACAACACTATTGCTTATCACTTGTACGCTCGGATAACTGCTGTCTGTGACATCTAGAGAAGTTACTGAGTTTGGAACAATGCGACAGCTGGCTCCTAAGGATTTTTCGGTTATTAAAAGAAAAAAAACAGGTGTTAAGTGTTTGTGACATGGGATATGTAAAGGTGGCAGGGGGCCGGACCGGTCCAGTCCGGGTTAATGGAAATGGTGACCGGTCACCGATCCGGGCCGGTTACCGGTTTTTCCATACCTGGTTTATCGGGTTCGAGCTCATACGAACCGTTCAGGGCCTACGGGGCCAGGCCGGTTTTATTTTATTTTATTTTTTTGTATTTTGTATAATTACCGTAATTTATATTAATATAAAGTAAAAATATAAAACAAAAAAATAATCTTATAAAAAGAGTGTTTGAATAAAGGATGCAAAGGCTTTAAAATCCTTATATTTGAATATTTCATTAAGAATTTAAGATAATAGAATACAATGAAGATTCAAAAAAATTGCACTTATAATTTGCAAGTTCTTTTTTTATTTCTAACTTGCAACTTAAAGTTTACATTTAACAACAACTAAATTAACGAAAAAAGAGTAAATTCAAAGTTTAATTATTAAATATAAATCCAGAAATTCAAAGGTTTTGCATTGCCTTAGTAAGTTCTTCATAATCAATATGAACTTCTTGGCCATCTTCTGGAGTGTTAAATTCATATGGGTAACCATGTGTTAATATATCTCCAAGTTCCTTGTCTTCTGGTTTATCTACATCTTCACGTCCCTTATTTCTTCATTCCGATCTAATCCAATCTCTGAAACATACTAAAACTTCCAAAGCATTGCTTCCCAATGAGTGACGGGCGTCTCCTAGTTGTTGTCTTGCTTGACTAAATGCATTCTCTGAAGCAACAGTTGAAATTGGCACATTCAGCAGTCCCGAGCCATAGCGGAGAGAACAGGAAATTGCTTTTCATTCTCATACCACCATCCCAATGGTGAAAATTCCTTTGTGCGAGGCTTTGATTGCTTTTGCGAGTAGAATTGAAGTTCAGCAATGTTACTGCTACTGGTTTGAGTGAAAGGAAATGTAGACCAAATATTATAACCATCAGTGCCTTCATCTTCATCCATAGTAGCAGATGTAGTAGAAGTAGTATAATGCATAATGGGATTAACATTGCCTACATTAATAGCAACATCATCAATTATATTTGCATAATAATTATATAATTGTTGTAAATAATCATTTAGCTTGTTCATACAACAATATTTATCTGAGGTTTCAGTTGGTCCAATCTCCATATAAATATATAAAGCATTGATTAATTGCTGACAATTAGACATCTTAATAGAAAGATTTAAAACAGCACCAATTAAGTAAATAGGAGGTATTGGAAAGAAATAATTTTTTTGAATTTGGCTTGCATTTTTTCAACAGCATCCTTATATTTTTCTTTCTTCTTAAATTCAGAGAGTAGAAAAGAAATTTCAGCTATATGTACTAAAGCCATAGTAACAGTAGGGTAATATGCTCTAGAAAACTCAACAGTAGCTGTATAAAATTTATGTAAAAATTGAACAACATCATTAATGGTCTCCCAAGTATTAGTTGTTAACATACGGTTTGAATCAGTACATGCGCATTAGCAACTTCAGCTATCGGCAATCTATATTTGTAGCAACATTTTAAAAATAAGTATGTATAATTTCATCGAGTAACAATTTCATATGGCATGAATCTGGGTTTAAGGTTATGCTCCGTACACTTTTAAATTCCTTAATTCTAGATTGTCTATTATTTTCTTGAATAACACCAACTGCTCTTCTAACATGAGTAACCTCAGTCGAAAATAAATCAAGGCCACTTTTAACAATTAAATTATGACATGCACATCTAACATGAAAAATTTCCTCCAGTGGTGGTTTCAAATGCAGTCTTAATATTGAAATGGCGGCATTATGTTAGAAGCATTATCAAAAGACATACACAATACTTTTTTTATTAAGATTATAAAATTCAACAATTTCGCAAATAGTAGTACTTATAAAAATAGCAGTATGACTTTGATCTTCATCATATTTAAAAGCGATAATACATTTTTGCATACAATAATTATTATCTATCCAATGACATATAATTATCAAATAATCATTTTTATTTACAGCATGATCAATATCAGAAGTTAAAGAAACTCTACAAGGAAGGTGGTCAAACAAATACATATGTATGTCTGATATTGTCCATGAAGTCTAAAGATATCAGATCTACAAGTACTTGTAGGATACTTTTAAATAAGGGATTATAAATCCTTTGAATATACATAGTCAGATATGATGAAGAAGCAAAAGAAAAAGGTAAACAACCCAAAGCAATCATTTTTGCTAACTCCTAGCGATCCTTCATTTTATCATATTTCATAAGTCCTCCATACTAGGGTTTAGAGTTCCTTGATTTTCATCTAAATCAGAGCCATGTTCTATAGGATGAGTAATTTTCATATGTCTACTAAGTGTTCCACTCCCCCCTAAACTTTCTCCGGTCTTATGTTTAAAATCATTTTTATAAATTTTGCATCTAACTCTATCAGAATTCTCTATTTCGTCAAAATATTTTCAAACTTTACTTCTTTTCCTCCGATTAGTAGTCGGGGCCACAGGTGTTCTACTACTAGCGCCACGACCACCACCCCTGCTACCAACTCCAACACTATGAGGTGTAAGTGTTGTCTCAACTTCAATTTCTAATTCATTATCTTCTAGACCGAAATCTTCCTGTAATTGTTCATAATCTATATTATTATCAGGTGATGTTTCAGAAACATGTGTAAAGTCATTTAAATTACAACTAGATGTTGAAGTAGTACCTCTTTTTCTATTTCCCCGATACCGATTAGCAACCTTATTACAAACTCTTTTTGCAGCGTTGAACATATTGTGAGAATTTAACAACTAGCTAAAATTAAATATGCAAATAAAATAGTAAATAAGAGAAAGAGTTGGAGGGAGTGCACCGAATTCCGCAATAAATCTAATACTTGATGATCTTTGAAGTCTTGAATTTTGCAACTCCAATGTTACCACGAAGAAACGTCAATTGTTCAAACTTCAAATGGTACCATAAATTAAATTCTAAAAAAAATGAGAGCCAAATAGTTGATTGCAATTTAGGTGAAGAATGAGAGAATGACAATTGAGAATTTGAGTTTGAGAAATGAGAGATGAGTGAAGAAATGAAGAAGAGGGGGGTGTATTTAGAGTTTTTGAAAGGGCTAAATTAGTAACTACTAAAAGTGTTATTTTATAAAAAAAATACCCAACAAAAGGGCTATTCTTGCAAAATATCCGTTGGGCGACACTCAAATTGGAAGCTGACCGTTGCCCACGGTTAACTTAATTTTAAAAAAAAAAATTTGAAATAGCCATTGGACCGGTCCGGGCTGGTTCGGTTCACGGCCCTGCCCGGCCCCCTACCTACCGGTCTGGTCCGGGTTAATACCGGTTTGGGCCGGTCCGGAACCGGGTCAACCCGACCCGCTAAACACCCATAGGGATATGTAGTACAAGAAAAGGGTAAATTTTAAAAGAATAGGGTAATTTTTTAGCCAAATGCAGGTTTTCATGGACCCGAATATCTGAAATTAGCAATGATATGTCATAACAGAGGCTGACCCAGGATTTGAAGGTTCTGGGGCACATGAGCAGATTGCTCAACCATTATTCCCACCGACCTTTAATCTTAAGGATTTCAAGTAAAATATATGAGTTTTTTTAACTTATATATACATATATGTATAAAATTTTTGCCGAGGTTAATAGGGTCTAGTGACCCCTCTACTCTAAACATAGGTCTGCCTATGTGTCAAAATAATATGTATTTTATCTTTTTTGTTATGCATTATATCTCATTCAAGAGGCAGTGAAGACTAATTAGCAAACATTTCTCTGTTCGTTTGAACTATTTGTCTGTACCAGGTCAAAGTCTCAATCTTTAATTACCAACTTTTCCGCCACATAGATCAACCTGGTTGGAAGTTAAGCTGGAGTTGGCCTGGCAATGAAGTAATTTGGGATATGTCAGGTGCTGAAGCTACTGAGCAAGGGGATTGTTCTGCAATCAAAGCAACACAACCGCCCCATTCCTGTGAAAAAGAGCCGGTGATTGTTGACCTCCTGCCCGGAGCTCCTTATAATAAACAGGTCGCAAATTGCTGCAGAGGAGGAGTACTTACATCTCTGACTCAAGACCCCGGAAAATATGGTGCTTCTTTCCAGATGAACATTGGAAGTGCTTCCTATAATGGATCCGAGCCTCGTGTACCTGAAAATTTCACACTTGGAATTCCTGGATATACTTGTGGTGATCCTTTTAAAGTCCCTCCAAGTAAGTTCAATGTAGATCAAGGACGACGAAAGACTCAAGCCATTGGTAAGTAAATGTAGCTTCTAGTTATCCTATAGGATTGTTTTTCTGATAGTAAAATCTTGGATTTTAGAAGGGAAACCTTGTAGCAAAGGTAAAGTTGTGACCCAGTGACCTATAGGTTATGGGTTCGAGCAGTGGAAGCAGCCACTAATGCTTGCATTAGGGTAGGGTGTCTACGTCACACCCTTTGGATGCGGCCCTTTCCCTGACCCTGCGTGAATGCGGGATGTTTTGTGCATCGGCTACCCTTTTTCTTAATAGTAAATTCTTGGATTTATTCAAGACTCCAGCTTTAATCTGTTTGTACATAATTGCAGCAACTTGGAATGTGATTTGTTCTTATTCCCAGTTTAGAGCATCATCTTCCCCAAAATGTTGTGTTTCCTTGTCTGCTTTCTACAATAATACAATTGTGCCATGCCCCAAATGCAGTTGTGGTTGTCAGGGACAACTAGGAGCAGATCAATGTGTGAAGTAATTCTCATTTTCACTTTAACCACAGTTTTCACACATTATTTTGTGCCTGATTAACAAGTCATACTCATTTTTATATTTGTTCATCTAATTATGTCTCTCTTTTGTTGTGGTTGGAACTATAGGTATGGTGAGCTACCACCAGTTTTGCAACTTGACCATAACGAGCCGCCAAAGCCAGTAGTACAGTGTTCACATCACATGTGTCCAATTCAGATACATTGGCATGTGAAGCAGAGTTACACACAGTATTGGAGGGTGAAAATGACTATCAGAAACTTAAACTATGTTAAGAACTATAGCCAGTGGAACTTGGTTGTCCTGCATCCAAATTTGAGAAGCGTAACGCAGGTTTTCAGTTTCAACTACAAGCCACTTAATCAGTATGGTGATACCAGTAAGTTTTACCAATGCCTAAGATCAGCATTTCCTTTAAGTTGTGATATATCAATTAATTATGCCTCAACCAGTGTCGTACACAGAATTTTCTACAAGCAATATCGTCTATTGCACTACTCGACTTGTCAACTTGGTTGTGTCTTGGACCAGAGGCGGACCTATATATAACGTTGAGGGGTCACCAGACCCCAAACTTCAACAGAATCTTGTGTACGTATATGCATATACCTTGATAATGGTTAACTTAAATAAATTGGCACCCTAAATATTAAAAACCTTTAGGAGGCACTAATTGAGCAGTATTAGAATACTGGTGCCTCCGTTGCGTTAAAATCTTGGGTCCGCCTCTATCTTGGACTATGGTGGTTTTAAAAGCTTTACATCTTGTACCAAATTGATTTATACTTTTGTCTTATTTAATATGAAGCTATGTCGGATGACACCCCTTACTAAAGGGTGTCTCCCATCCGCTAGCCTCAACCCAAACTCATTGGAGTCGTCTATATGAATCTTCTATATCCATGTGATAACTTTAGGTTAAACTTTTTTAATGCAGATGACACAGGAATGTTTTATGGGATTGAGTATTACAATGACATGTTGCTACAAGCAGGTGAAACTGGGAATGTACAAAGTGAGTTGTTAATGCACAAAGATGAAGGGATTTTCACATTTAGGGAAGGATGGGCTTTTCCAAGAAAGATTTCATTCAATGGAGAAGACTGTGTTTTGCCTTCACCTGATGATTATCCAAGGCTTCCAAATTCTAGTCTATTTATGTCTCCTTCAATATTTACCACCATTGTTTTCTTCCTCTCCTTCATATTAACCATATTTTATTAAGTAGTTTAACCAGTAATTAATGCTATTAATTTATAGATTGATAGTGTCTCTCAAGTGTATTCTCTTAATCATGTGTCAATCTCATAGAGGGCCTAAGTTTTACTATGTTTTTTTGTATTATATCAACATAAACATTTCTTTTCTTTATAGAGAAAATCTGTGAAAGTATTAGAGAGAAATACACAACAAATCAAATGAAAAGAAATTAATTGCTTTATTGAGATTGAAAGTAGATGATATAATAGAGAGAAAATACACCAATTAAACCAAACAAAAGATTTTTATTTTATATAGAGAAAGAAAGTGTAATTAAGCAATTAAGAAACCAAATCACAAAAGGACTTTTTTCTATTTATTAACGAAATTGTCGTACGTATAGAATTGAGCCGATGTATTAGAAAATGATCTCCTCCCACCTCCCGAAAAATAATATTCCTTCTGGTCTACTTTAAGTGATAAAGAAATTTGATTTTTTTTGCTGTTCATAATATTTGATTTTTTCAGATATCAAGAAGGCATTAACTTTTTTTTTTTTCAAAACTGCCCTTGGAGTAAAGAGCATATGAGTAGTTTATTATATTTCCAATGAGCAAATTAAGACTAATATCGTCAATTTTGTTGTTAATTACTGCTAAAAGATGAATTCGTTAATATGTATGAAAAAAGTCAAAAAATCACTTAAAGGTGGACCGGAGGGAGTAATGTCCACAATAAATGATTTTTTAGCCTTTTTTTTGTGGTCCAAAATAAGTGATTTTTTCAGATTTCAAGAATGAATTAATTATTTTTTTTCCTACATTGCCTTTGGAGTAAATAGTGTTGGAGTATGTGTTAGGAGTGTTTATGTGAAGAGATAGTAAAGGTTAATATGGTCAATTTTATTGCTAATTAATGTTAAAAGGTGAATTTCTTAATCCATGTGAAAACAACAAAAAAATCACTTATTAGAGCGTAGGGAATAATAAGTAATTGTATTCATCATTCCTATGCAAATTAGGATTTGGAAATAGTAATTGCAACTTAATTAGGTAACTTCTATTACCAAAAGTATAAATTTCCAAAGTAGGATCCCATATTGAGAGATATGTTTGGTTTGGCGGTTACCCTATTTTAACAGAACATCTATATATCTTCTCACGGCTCTTCACTTTGTCAAACTTATTGGGTGCAAAAAGCGAATGAATTAGCCATGGCGGAAGAAAACCAAAACAAGAAGAAAACAAACAATCCCAAAACATATCAAGTCAGGAAAGAATGCATTAAGCGGAAAACAATGGAGCTTTCTACTCTCTGTGATATCAAGTGTTGTACTATTATTACGAGCCCTCAAGGGGAACTTCAGACTTGGCCTGAAAATTTGGATGCTGTTAAAGAAGTTCTTAATATGTACACTCAAACTCTAAGTCCCAACAAAAAAGCCAAGGAATCAGAAGAAGAAACTGAAAAAGAAGAAGAGATTGATATTCCGACGTTAGTGGATTCAAAACTTGATGCTGTGAACAAGAGAATTCGTTACTTGGAGAACAAGAATGCTGGTTTTCTTAGTAATAACAAGGGTAAGAAACAGAGGATTGAGTGATTTGTGGAGATGGATATTGATTGATTGGAAACAGTAATTCGTTTATTATTTTTAATGTCTATTTTTCTGTATTTAGATAATTAGTTTAGATAACAATTGGTATTGTTATATACTACTGTTGAAAGATTTATCTTTGATTTGGGAAGTGTATATCCCTGAATTTCTTATTCTTCATATGGAATGGAGAATTTTCATTTTTGTAGAATGGAAAAATCACATGATCTAGAGTTTAGACTAAGAGTTATTACAAGAAAAAATTAGTTATCAAATATTTTTAGATAGGTTAGGGTTTGCTATGCCTGGGTGGCGTGTACCATATGTCACACCTCCTTTTCGTACACCCCGAAGAGTATATAAAGGGAGTTTTTCCAATTAAAGTGACATTATTCGAAATGGAATTATTTATTTAATTTTATCAGAGTCGCCACTTGGGATATCTAATTGGTGTCCCAAGTCACCGTTTTATTTTTATCCCAAATCGAGAAAAATTTCGACTTTCCTTGTGAAGTCTGCGAACCAGAAATTTTGACTAAGGAATTCTGTTAACCCGAGGTAAGGTGTTAGGCACCCTCGAATTCCGTGGTTCTAGCACGGTCGCTCAACTGTTATAATCGGCTTATTAACTGATTTTAATACAACTTCCTAACCTATGGTATATTTTACCTTTAACCGCTTTTTAGAATCATTAGAGAATTGCATCATTAATTAAAATATGTCACGAACCACGTCACATAAATGCACCCATAATCCGTAACACATTTTAATTTAACATTGAGATTTGGATTTGGGTCACATAAATGCGCACCCGAGTTTAGGATATTGAGTCATTAAAGTAACGTGCCTAAAGCAACTACGCGTTTTTAACTCTTCGAGGGCCATGAAATTCTTTGAATAGCACATCTCGGTTTTCTAAGGATTTTGATATTGATTAAGGAGGGCCATGCATTTTGAAATTTTATTTGGCGCGGCACCTCAAATTATTTGAACACTTTTCTTATTTGAATTTATTAAAATCGAGTCACCTAAAAGGCACCCTCGAAATTGGCATTGTTACTATGTCACGGGAACCGTACCCATAGTCACAATGTTATCAATCGCGCCTAAAAGCAAGCTACAAAAGTTTAAGGCGTTTAAGACTTAATTATTTAGATTGGTATTTAACTATTAAGAGGGCCACTGATGGTCGTTGCTAATTACATGGCTCACCTCTATTAATTAAAGGAATTTTTATATCTAAAGTTGTTAGCACTAAGTCCTTTTGTTTAATGTCATTTAGAAGCCCGCATGGAAACAACAAATAGTCCATTTGGTTTCAGCATTGAACGGCGGCCTGCTTGGGTTCCAACTGTTTTTAACTGCAGGCCCATAACAGACCCCCCAGAATAAAGTCGTAAACTTAATTACAAATACAGCCACTAGTTACAGAAATAACCCTACTTAGAATTTAACATATTGCAGTCAGAGTAGTTATCAGGTTTGGGCACTGAAATGGGCCAGCTCAAAGGTAGTCCCAGTACCAGCCTTAAACAACAGCTACGCTTTCAAAATTGGGCTACAAATGTAGCCCAAACATCACAAATAGTGCAATTCGACATAGGCTTACTTTGTATGGACTTCAACATATTTGATACCATTCATAAAATCATAAGTAAGAATAAATTAATTATAAAATCTCAGTCAATTTGAATAGATTAACATCATAACTATGAATTCACTGATTGAATACAAAGCTGATATACTGAACTATTACAGAACTTCATCCTTCCATCTTTGAACTTACAAAATAACTACCCAAATTCCAACATAACATGTTAACAGTGACTAACAGCCTTCCTTCTTCAAATCTCAGTTTTAACTAATCCCAAACAGGAGGAGATGAGATGAATATTGCCTCCTATTTTAATTTAAATCAAAAGTGTTAATTCCAGTTCCGTTTTTGGTCGAGTAAGCACTGTTTTTCAGCACATCAGGTATTCTATATTACAGCAGTAATGTATTAACATGCTTTGGGTAGGACAACTAACTATTGATAACTACTAACAGTTTGGGAGCAGTTTTGGATCAGAATTATAATCAGAGAATAATACAAACAGAAACTTTTATCGGCTATGAGTGAACAAATTTGACCAAAAAAAAACAAACAGAACCATGAGGAAAAGAGAACACCTACTACAATAATAATTCAATGGTCTATTACCAATGATCAATCTACATTCAACCATTCACAATTTCAGAGATTGATGAGAAAAGGAATTCAAACAGATTGAATCAATAATCATAGCAACTGTATAGAACTAAACAGTGAACAATTCATTTCATTCATAATATCAATCTAAAGCTAAAGTTGTTCGAACATACCTATGTAGCAGCAAATAGATTCTATCTAATCGACAGTAAACAGCAGCAATCAAACAGCAATCACAGCTCGATCCACTTCGAAAATCAGAAACGCAAGAGATTTAGCAAAACACTCAGGAGTTTACTGTCCTCTTAGGATTCTAGTTTTCTTTTCGAAACAGTAATGGTATCAATGCAGTCGAGTGAGTGTGTGAGTGTATGCGTATATGTGTGTGAGTATGAGAAATGGGTGTATCCTTCTAGGGAACGAGAGTCTGTGTGTATGTGAGTACCCCCGTAAGAAAAATCAGAATCCCCTATATATGTAAAAATCACAGAATAATTTTTAAAAGCTGTTTGTTATCAAAATCTCAGAGAATCTTCCCTCCCCCGATCTGTTTTTTTTTTTTGTGTGTGTGTGCATGTGATCCAAAGCATCATTCTAACAGATTTCTGTTACTTCTTCTTAAAATGTCTCTTTTTACCCATATGTTTTCTAATTTACTTATTTATTTGCCATTAAGGACCTCCCAGAAACTTCTGTTTGTTACTAACAGATTACCCAAATTAACCCCTTAATGTACTGATTTTACTTTGTTAGACCATTACGGGTCAAGTCGACCCGACTCCTAACAGACCCGCTCAATCCCAACCCAGTTTTGTTTTGGGCTTCGATTTTCAGAAGCCCAGATTTCATCCATGGCCTTTTCAAAGAGTCTTAATGACTCGGCCCATTTCAAACCAAAAACAACAAAATAACCAAGAAACAGAAACGGACAGACCTTGACCCAAAAGTTAAAATCGAAACTAGAAAATTAAAGAAAAAAGGGGTAGAAGATGAGAAATACTAAAAGAATAATTAAAACCGAAAACAAAAATGAAAAAGAACGGAAAAGAAGGTACTTCGGACCAAAGCATCTTTAACATTTTGATTTTTAAGCCAAAATTGACCTTAACCTTGTGTTCTTAACACATGGTTAAAGTCTATTTTAACTTTAAATCGGCTCCAAAAAGGCTTCGATTTAAAAGCTTTGAACTTTGGGGTTCCACTTTTCGATTTGAAATCGAAGGAATTTCAAGGGTTTTTGGTTGAAACGGGTTATATATTTGGGATGAGGGGGTGATAATGATCCTTGGGTGTAATTTTGGGTCGATTCGGAAGTGATTTGAGTGAGGAATAGCCATGGCTTCACTGAGGGTTTGGGGGCGGCTAGGGTTAGGTTTTTTCAGAGGGGGTGTCGTTTGGAAGATGGGAAATGGGGTAGGGGGTTGGTTCCGATATTTATATAGTCAAAGGGAATTGGTTCTGAGCCGTTAGATCATTTTAGATCAACAGCTCAAATCAATCTTTAATCCAAACGACGTTGTTTGGTTTGGGGGAAGTTGGACCGGTTTGGGTAATTACCCTTGGGCTGGACTGATCAAAATTGATTTGGGCTCAATTAATTCAAATAGCAGCCCAATCCAATCTCTTTCTCTTTTGTTTTATGCTTCAATTTATTACGTTTTTTTAATTTTCTCTTTTTATTTTCAAAACTAAGGACCTTAATAATTAAAATCCTAAATTACCTAAATGTGAAATTAAGCTAAATAACTAATTATAAAAATTATAATAACACTTAACTCTAAAAATTAAAGATTAAAGATTAAAAAGTGTAAAATGAACTATTTTTGTAATTTTCTAATTTTATTAAACAAATAATTACTAATTTAATTCAAAAAGTGTAAAAACAAATCCTAAATGCAATGGATGATACTTTTTGGGTACTTTCATGATTTAATCAATTAAAAATCAAACAAGCAAGAAAAATATAAGTAATTTAAAATCTAATAGAATTCCTAAAAAATGAATAATAATTAAAAAAGCTATTTTTGATTTTATGGGAGCATTTCGGGTACGACAAAAATCACGTGCTCACACCATACACAACAGTTCTTTCGATATTTCAGATAATTTGTTTTGCGATTTAGTAGTGAAAGAAGATTAAGGTATTGGAATAAAACAGTAGTTGAGGAATCAACTGAAAGAGAAATATTACATATCTGAATAATTTAGATGAATTTGAATGCTAGAAAATTGCGAAAATTATATAGCTTTGCTAGAAAATTGTAAACTTATATATAGAATAAAATGTTATAAGTGGACAGATATCGAAAATATTGAGATGATCACAAACAAAAGTAGTGTTACATAAAATGAAACAGATGGAGTAATACAGATGCTTTTATTGCCTTAAGGCGAAACAAGGAATGAACTGAAAGGAGTTCCACAATCAATGCTTAAATTACATAGTTCATGAAAATGTATCAATGAAGATAAATATGGTGGAACCAGAAACTGGAAAATGTTACAACAGAGGAAGATCAAAGGAAAGTGATGAATTTTGATCACTTGGAACATACATGCTGGAATCAACCACCTCAGGTAAATCAACTGTCATAAATGCTATTCTTTAGCATTAACCACCAGGTGCGCGTAAAAGCTTATCAAATGTTGATGTAAAGACACATGTTGTCACAAGAATTAGAACCAAGTCTAGACGGTAGAAGAGCAAATTCATTGCAGCTGAGCACAAGAGAGGCAAGACTTCGTCTTGATCACGCACAACAGAAATTGTGAACTTCTGTCATTCCATGGCAGAATCAGACAAGGGATAGTCAGTAAGCTCTGATTAAAGTCGTAGCTAAATTTCCGGTCAAATGTGAAGTTGTCCTGAAACAGGATCACGGTTCGCCTCTTTTTGTCTCAAAGAGAGGTTTGCAAATTGCTGATCGAGATCCCTACTGGTGTTGCTGCGATGGCTGGAAGATAGTTGTTGTGGCTGCTGTTGTTGTTGTTGCTGATACAATGCTCGCAGCTTTCCTCTTTCTCTTTCCAGAACTTCATGCTCCACTGCATGGGAATTTTATGAGTGGTAGTTTTCGATGAAACTAATGAAATCAAGTACCGGCTGTATAAACGTTCAACTGCTTCCAAAGTCCACTATCCCATAAAACAGATCAGTTCCCATGTCCAAAACAGTTAATTCAACAATGGTAGTTCCTTGATTCAAAATCTTTGGATCAAGGAAAAAGAACTGCACTTAGAGGATGTGAGAATGCACAAAAAATTTATGTTTTAACAATGATACAATGAGCCCTATATATAATACATATTATATTCCTACTACATATGGGACTAGGACATATTCTACTCTTACTACATATGGGACTAGGACATTTTACTCCTACTACATATGAGACTAGGACTAACTTACACATAACTATCTAACACTCCCCCTCAAAGCCGGTACATATAAATCATATGTACCGAGCTTGTTACATATGTAACTAATACAAGGACCGGTGAGGGACTTGATGAAAATATCTGCAAGTTGATCATTCGACATACAAGGCAATATTCTACACTACAAAATCGGTTCTAAAACACCACCAAAAAACAGAAATTTTTCTCGAAATCACTGTTCACGCCGGGAAAAATAAAAGTTGTTAGAATTTGATGTAATGTTGGCTACGCGGTTCCAAGGGCTCACTATACTCAGCTATAGATCTATAGTACCTGTATAAGCTTAGTCACATCCGGACTATTTATACGGATAGGTTCGGAATCATTGGACGAGTAAGTTGTCCGGAAGAAGTTTTGTCAAAAAGTGTTCCGGATGGCTCATATGCTCCGGAAAAGTTACTGTAGCTCGCCGGAACCCTAGTTCTGGCGGCGCGTGGAGGCGCGTAAGGGACTTTCTGCCGGAGCGATTGACTGGGGTTTTGTCGCCTGACTTTTCCGAACTAGATGGTAGTGTTGGTTTTCGCACAACACTTACCGATGAGAAGATAACGTAAATCAATCTCGAGTCGTCAACCAAAAAGACGCACGGCGACTGACTTTTCTGTTCAGATGGGACTGGAATTTTTGGGGTTTGGTCGCACAAGGGTTTCGGATCTGATGGTGGTACTGGTATATGCACAGTACCACTGTAGAAGTGGTGAACCCTGGAACAAGGCAAAATTACCGGAAAATTGCACGGCGATGAGATCTTTCTTCCCGAATGTTGCTGGAATGACGCACAACGATAATTTTCTCACTTTTCTTGTGTGCGCACCACCCCGCACCATCACTTTGCCATCTCCATACTCGTCCCGCTGAACCTGGCTCTGATACCATGTGAGAATGCACGGGTGAAAAATTTATGTTTTATTAATGATACAATGAGCTCTATATATAATACACATTATACTCCTAGTACATATGGGACTAGGACATATTCTACTCCTACTACATATGGGACTAGGACATTCTACTCCTACTACATATAGAACTAGGACTATTTACACATAACTATCTAACAGGGGAAATTAAAGATCAATTATTTAGCTTCAAATTTTTAATATGAGAAAGATCAATTACTTAGCATCTTATTGTTGCAAACTCGAACATTCCTTCTCTTTCTTTTATTTGGACAAGTGAAGTAACTTTCAATGTTATCAAAAAAGTACAGAAGAGATATATGATAACAAAGGAGCTAAACAACGATATCGTACTCCACAAAATCATCCAATCGTCTATGTTTATCTGTATGCTATGGTTGCTCCAAAGGTAAATAGGAATAAAATTCATCCTTTGTATTTCTTTACAAAGGTAAATTTAGCTATTTGAAGGGCAGGGACCGGTTCACATTAAGGTCATCCAGATGCAGTAGAAAAGACTAGCACTGGTTTTTTTCTCAAGAAACTTTGACCTGGTCAGATTTCCATCTTATAGCAGATAATAACCGATCGCGTCCCAGCAAGCATAGTTATGCTTTTCAAAGTGACATATTACTAATTATAGTAGTACAAGATTTCAAGAAAGACTATTCTACTTTCCGACGCATAGGGAAAAGAAAATCAATTAAACAAAATTATTAATTCAAGTACTCATGGATTTTCAGCAAGGTCATTGTCTTCCCACCAAAAATGATGTATTGTGGGATGACCACTAATTGTCACCAAATTTCCTGGAGATAGCTATTTTGCTAATCAAATTGAACATTGTTTGGAAACCTTTTAGTTCCAGGAAAATTGCAGCCACTTTCCCAACTTGCGTGGACCAATATCTCGCAGTTATACTTTTATTCACAGTCGAAAACATCAATCATATGATACTTAATTCAGATAAACCTAACTCCCAGCTATGTAGGGTTTGGACTCACAATACCTGCTCTACAATCAAGTTTATCAAAATAGTTAAGATCACAACACAGGAAACAAGTAGAATAGTTCAGTATAACAGATAAAGAAACTTACAATACTTTATAAGCTGTTCCTGAGCTAAATTTTCTAGGCGCTGCTTTAGGGCTTTATTCTCCATGCTGAGGATAAGATTCTGCTGGTTAAGAAATTCAAGCTCTGCAGACACTTCAGAACTTTCAGCCTGAAATCACAGCAACTAGTCAAATTTTACCAAAAAGCAACATCCAGGTGCCGGTATACGTATTTCAAAGGTTCAGCTGATACATGCCTGCAAAACTTGTACGTTTCTTTCCAGTTCAGCTATGTACTGAAGCTTTCTGACCCTTGATCGTTGAGCAAATTGCCTGTGTTTCATGATAGTTTATAAGGTTAATAAACTTCATACTGTTTATCTCTTCTTCTTTTTTTTT